>JANVCC010000118.1:969959-1006463 GCA_025345505.1 Todiramphus chloris collaris | reverse complement strand
CTTACCTGTTCTTTCACGTGCTGACTGTGGACATGTTTGGGTAGTTAACTTGTATGCTTACCTGTTCTTTCACGTGCTGACTGTGGACATGTTTGGGTAGCTACCTTGTATGCTTACCTGTTCTTTCACGTGCTGACTGTGGACATGTTTGGGTAGTTACCTTGTATTTTTGTGTAATGTCCTTGCTAACAGTATGTCAGCCTTTAAGATCTGTCTTTGTACCATTCTTTGCATCTTTTTCTCTTGTATCCTGCAAAGAGTGCTCTTCTGTGCAGCTGTGCATAAGGAATGTATGTACATAGATCATGTACTGAGCAGGGGAACCTACCTGTCATCTTCATCAGTAGAGACTGGCACAAGGAACTCAGTAACCGATTTTTCCTGCAGCTCTTTTTTCCATCCTTTCCATCGTTAGGTCCCCACGACTGTATTTCTGGCTTCCTTTTGTGATGTACATAAAGATCTTTTACTGTCTACGTACGCATCCTTTGCAATGTGCTCTTCAAATTCTTTGTTAGACTTTCTAACTCATAAGTTTGTGTCATAGGCTTTTCTGTTCTAATTGGAACAAGCTTTTAACTTTTTTACATGTTTACTGTTTTCCTGCGATGGCCTCCTTTCCTGAAGACCCACACATGGACTACCTTTACCTTTTCTAAATGCAGCTCAGTGTACCTGGATAAGTATATGCTTTTTTGAGCTACTTCTAGGTTGCTCACTGGAAGTATGCACACTTGGAGACTGCTTTTGTGTGTCTTCTTTTAGGGTTCCACCAAATGGACTACAAAGACGTCTCTTCATTCAGTGTTGGTGTGCTATATGACTTGAGAGTGCACTTTGCATAGAAAGCTGCTCTTCTGCCTGCACATGTCATCCTGATAGTCCTGTAGTGTTGCTACCTGGAAACACTGTGTATTATTAATTATCCTTCTGCTACATCTGTGAGATGTCCACTACATCTGGGTTGTCATTTGATAACAAGAATTACAGTTTCCCTGACTTCCTTTTATATTTCTTGGATGGATTTAGAAGCCCTTAAATTCTGCTCAATACAGCACGTACTACTAGTTGAATGGAAATGCAGGTGGCCTGATCTGTTGTCCTGTTTTTTGCAGTATAGGTGTTTCCTGTCTGTCCTCTTCAAACGCGTGCTGGGCGTTAATTAACTCCAGCCTCCTCATGGACTGTGTCAGTTCAGACTAAGCGGTTGTGTGCATCTGTTGGCACTTCCATAGTTCATAGTTTCAGTTCTTTGTAGTGTAAATGCTGATTTCTAGCTACTGGTTGTGTTTTGACTAAGGTGTAACCTCCTTCTTCTGTATGGTTTCCCCTTGTCCCTGAAGGTTTCCCTTTTGTCATGTACCTCCTTAGACTACTTTCACCATCTACAGCATCATCTTATCTATACATGGATTTTCCATATGTCTGCTTGTGTCTCGGTCATTGCACAAGTAGATGACAATATTTTGGAGAATGCTATCAGAGAGGTCCTGGACCTCAGTCCCTTGAATAGCAAGCGGAATTCAACCGCCAGAAAATCCTTCCTGCAGCTGTCTTGCATCGGTGCGTCTGTGTGCAGTTCATCCAAATTTCATAAATACTCTCACTTACAGTAGTAGAATGCTTCAGAAGGCTAGTGGAAGAGTGGGTGGCTGTAGGTAGCCACAGGAAAGAGAAGTGTGACCTGGGTGAGTGTGCTCTTGCTGCATTGTTAGGAAAGGATTAGAGAATTACATGAGGTGACTTGTAAGGAAAGTGGTAATTCCATGCTTTCTGAATAAAATATTCATTTAGTACTCGGAGACAAATGTTTTCCGCTTTAAAAAGAATGAAGAAACTAGTTTTTAAATGAAACAGCATTATTGGCCTGATGTTATCAGTTAATAGGTATTTTTTCCTCCAAAAATAGTGTTTTCTTTTATGTAGAAAGGATCCATGTTTATTTGCTGCTGATGTAGTTACAGAATGAGATACCGCTGAAGGTAGTTGATAGTTAAATGTTCTCAAGATAAATGAGTGCAAACCAAATCTGCTACCCCTCTTTACCTCACACAAATGTCTGGAATATGAGCTATGTCTTTATTGTTGGACAGCACTGTTTTTATGAATTTACTAATTTTTTTTTTTTGGTAACAGAAATAGCTAGGCAAGCAGCACAAATAAAGCTATTGAGAAAACTCCAGAAGCAGGAACAAGCTCGAGCTGCCAAAGAAGCGAAAAAACAGCAAGGTAAGTATTACTCGGGAAAGTTTGTGCATGCTAGCAGATTATTTTGAAAAGTATTAATGAAAAGTTAGCTGACTTTTGTCATGTTCTGCTGATACTAATTTTTTTTTTGCTTTTGTTTGTTAGCTATTATGGCAGCTGAAGAAAAGCGAAAGCAAAAGGAGCAGATAAAGATAATGAAGCAGCAGGTAAACTTTGTGACAGCAAAATAAGCTCCTTAAATGGTATTTTGAATTATTGAATTAGGGGTATTTTAGTAATTTAGTAAATTATGAAGTATACTGAATAAAAAATTAATGTTTTAAATCTAGTATTAAAGAGCTCACAGTGTGTGTTATTTAAAATTCTAAACTCTGTTGTTGTGCCTTACGTTGTCAGGACATAGCAGTTTTGTCTGCTTTGATTTAAGCTGCCCAGCAAATGTAATTGCTTGCTGATACCAAAAAGCAACATGCTGCACTGTGCTACAGAAGTGCAGTGGCGTGGTCTTCATGTGTTCGACCCTGTGGAAACAAAGGGTTACATCTGTTTACGTAAATACTGGAATCCTGGAATTAGCTTTGCCAGTGATTATGTCTGTCTGTGGTTTCAGGTTGTGTGTGGAAGGTTGCACCTCAGGGTGCCAGGGAATGAATATACGTTTTGGAACATACAAGAATTATTAAATACTGTTGCAGCAAATGCTTCCAATAAAACTGTACCACATGAAGCTGCTAGTGAAGCAGGCTTTTCAAAAACTGAGATGTTATGGATGTTGGGAATCTGAACATTTTTTAAAGGGAATAATTTGCATCTAAAAATATTTGCGTGGCTGTTTTTTTGACATTTGTTCTGTTCAGTATGAAAAGTACTGCCGAGTACAGAAATCAAATACTTTGTCTGGCAGCAGTCAAAGGACAGGTTTTTTATCTTTCAGTGAAAAGGCTTTTTTTGTGTTCAATACCATTATTGCTTTAGGTCTTTACTCTCTTACAGTGGCAGAGAATCAGTATATAGAAACTTCTAAAAGTAGGAAAAGTTGACTTTGGTAGGTCAATTCAACTTGTACTACTGTTGAATTACTATGTGTATGTGTAGTACAGATAGTACCTTTAATTTTTTTTCAAAAATTATGTCTAAATACTGTTTGAATTAACTGTTTTATATTCAGTGTTCATAGTCTTATTATAGTGACATTTAGAGAGGCTTAAATTAAGGAATATATGGAGAAGAAAAGGATGAGTATTTACTATTAAACCCAGTATCTTTTATTTCCAATACAAGCTTTTGCTGAAATTTTCTTGAAATTCTATAAATATTTGCACTTGCTGATCTGTTATTTTGTAATGTAATGTGATTTTTTTAGTTCTAAATAAAATTTTGAAGCTGGACATAGGAGGAGAGGATTCCAGGTTTGACTTCCACTGCATTCACTGCATCCACTGCATCAGCTACAGGGACTTCATTAACTTACTGATTTTAAATACCTCATGCTTTTCACCAGGATACAGATGAAGTCTGTTGCAGGGAAAATGCTTATTCAGTGAAGCATTGTCTTTGTTGTCATCCCAATACTGATTTCTATTTATATTGTAGTTTGGTTGTGTTTTTTCTAGTGATGGTTTGGTTATAAACTTTTTTGAGCTCTCGTTACACTTTTCCAACCTGTTGTGTTAGCTCTGTGAAGTAATTTTATTTGCACCTAAGTTGCATTTAGGTCTGTATGGAAGTTTCACATCTAACATACAGAATTAGAAAGTTTACTGATTTTGGTTTTGATTTTTCTTTTTTTTTTAATCTCAGAGAACAATTAATTAGGATGAAGTAATAGAATTATATAGGTTGGAAAGGACCTTTATGGTCATTGTGTCCAACCGTTCCCCCAGCACTGCTGTGTCTACCACTAACCCATGTCCCTCAGCACCACAGCTCCATGTCCTTAAAAGCCCTTCAGGAATGGGGACTCCCTCCCTGCCCTGGGCAGCCTGGCACAGCCCTGGGGAACCCTCAAGGGGTTGAAGAAATTGTTCCTCAGCTCCAACCTAAACCTCCCCTGGGGCAACTCCAGGCCGGTTCCTCTTGTCCTGTCCCTTGTTCCTTGGGAGCAGAGCCCGACCCCCCTGGCTCCAGCCTCCTGTCAGGAGCTGTTGAGAGCCAGAAGGTCTCCCCTCAGCCTCCTTTGCTCCAGGCTCAACAAGCCCAGGTCCCTCAGCCACTCCTCATGACACTTGTTCTCTAGACCCTTCCCCTTCTCCGTTGCCCTTCTTTGGTCATGCTCCAGACCCTCAATGTCTTTGTATGATCTTATCATACCACCATGTAGAAATAGTACTAGAAACAGATACCTCATTATTTTGCCTTTAAGAGTCATCCTGAGATGTTATAAATGCCTTTCACAGCTTTGAAATCCAGGTATTAAAACCAAGCATACCTCGGGTTTTTTTGAGGTTGTTAACTGAAATTGATGTGGCTGCAGACAACCT
The DNA here is from genome assembly GCA_025345505.1 of Todiramphus chloris collaris. Taxonomy (NCBI): domain Eukaryota; kingdom Metazoa; phylum Chordata; class Aves; order Coraciiformes; family Alcedinidae; genus Todiramphus; species Todiramphus chloris. The sequence continues at coordinate 1,001,775 of JANVCC010000118.1, read as the reverse complement.
TAAATACCCCAGGAATAGATAACAATTAGTGCTTGCTGGTAACTGTTTAGATTTTTCGGTGAATGATCAGTGTAGTAGACAATGGCCTAGAAATTGTCACCCCAGCATCTGTGAGTTAGAGTAGGAAAGGCAGAAGAGCTGTCAGAGTGTGTTCCATGCTGTATTAACAAGGCCCCCAAATTAATTTGCTCAGTAAGAGAGTCTTATGCTGGACTTGCCAACAGTTTAAGGAGCTGGTAAGGTTTGCATGATGTTTTTGAGACTTCATGAGGTTTTTTTGTATTGGAGCTCTGTTGTTCTTCACGGAAACTGATGTCTTCCGTGCAGGTGTGGGCTTTACCCTCCCTGTTAGAAAAACATCTGCTTTCCCAGGGAAGAGCACTGAGCTCCATTTCAGGCTTCTGGTTTAGGCCTGGCAGCTTGCAGGACTTCTCCATGGTCTGTGATTTGCTGCTAAAATTTCACATGCACTACTCTAAAATTTTACTTCTTAGAAAACACAGAGTGATCTATATATTTTATACAGCAAGTGCAGCTGAATTTACAGCAACACTTCTCATGACAGTCCCTTCCTAGTCACTCTGACTCAAGCAGCTTTTTTTGAGATAATAAAACCTCAAATAACATGCTAAGGAATTTTTAGTATGATCTTGGGTTATTACTGTTTAACAGACAAAACCCATGCAGTGCAGGAAATGTGAGCTAATCCCAAGGCTGGTGCTGATTGCCTTTCTAAATCAATGTAATAAGACTTCATTCAGATTGTAGGAACTAATTCCTGAAAAAGAATAAATTCGAACATGGTTACACAGCATCCATCCGTGGAGTGCTTAGCTTGATCGTTTTCTTCTTAGCATGATGAAACATGCCCAAATGTGTTGTACTGCCTGAGGCTGCTCTTTTGGTTAATTTTTCTTGTTATTTTGTTCTTTGGGATGTATAAAACCCAGTCCCCTAAACTACATATGAAGGCATCCAGATTCATCACCCATTACCTGAGTGCTTTAAAAATCTGGAGAAACTGAAGTGTACTTAACTGTGAATATATTATCCAGGTTGCATGTGGGTGACTCGTACTGGCCAACGAGGGTAGGTGCGTTGGTTTTGCCAGTGCTCAGATCTTCCGTGTTGCCCAGACAAACCGAACGTCTGCTGCAGCCATGGCAGGAAACAGAGGCTTGACAGAACCCCGCGTTTCTTATTCGGGGAGATCGCATCGAAACATCATTTCTTTCGGTCAGAGCTCCCATGTCCATTCGTTCCTAAATAGCTTTGCCCTTGCCAGCTGGAATTTGAGAACTGCTGATGGACTTACATCTGGCTCCCTTAGAGACGTTTAAAAAACCCACACAACCATGACAACTTAAATAGGAGCACCTATGCAAAACAAAGCGTTGGTTCCTTCAGGGACATACCAGACACCTTCTAATGCTAGTGAAAATGCTAAACATACACTGTTCTGTAGGAACAGGTGACCACAGTGGGTGTGAGACTCAGTGGTGAAAAGTGTATCTCTATAAAAACTTGGTCACTTTTTAAAATTAAAAAGTGAATTTACTTTCTCAATATTGTGTTTTGTTTTTTGGATTTTTTTTAAATAACTTTTTTTCCCTTGTAGGAAAAAATCAAGCGAATCCAGCAAATCAGAATGGAGAAAGAACTTCGAGCTCAGCAGATTTTAGAGGTAAAAATAATGTCTGAAACACAATTTCTGTGTTGCCTTTTTAAGGAGTGTTGTATTTTAATAGTCACACATGCAGTGAGGAATGCAACTAAATTTAACAGCTCTAAAACCCCGGGCTTTCAAAGACCAGTTGAAAAACACGCCTTAAAATACTTGTCTTAAAAAGTCTTCTATTAACTGCGACTCAGATCTTGCAAATGGTCGTGAGTTGCCAAATTTCTACACAAGTAATCTCATATTTGCTGAAGTTAACAGCAAAACTGTTCCTTTGTTAGAAAGGAAGCTTGCAGTAACAGGATGCTAAAGCAGCGTTGCGCTCTGCTCTCTATGAAGTGCAGGGGATTTAAAAGACTCTGTTTATGTGTATGCTAGAATGCACTGGTATACTGTCCTTGTTTTCCGGTATACCACGACAGATAGATTGCTGGTCTTCGTTCAGGGAAAAATAAATGGTAGTCTCTTTGCCATTTACATCGTTTCTGTGTATACTTCCTTATAATAGCCAGCTGCATTTCGAGTGAGACTTCAAGTTCTGGCCTAAGTTTTAGAAAAGTAAATGAATTATGAACTGATTGATTATGAAAGCTGCGTTGGGGAAGGAACCTGTTGCAATGCAGATGATACGTGATGATGTTTTGAACTTCTAAAGGCACTTAACTGTATTTCTAGTCAGACTTTTTTCAAGTTGTGACGGTACTGTTGTGTGACATGTTTCACGTGCACAGGCAAAAAAGAAAAAGAAGGAAGAAGCAGCAAATGCCAAATTACTGGAGGCTGAAAAACGAATAAAGGTTAGTTTAGAGGAGCTTCAAAACCCAAGAACTGTGTTATTGTGCATGATGTAGGTTGATGTATAAAAGTAGTAATGTGGAATAATATTGATTGTTAAGGAGATGTACATAGAGATGACACATGGAAATGAGTAACATGTCCATTCACACGCACACGTGAACATATAGACAGTAATTTTTTGTGAGCCATTACCGTGTGTTTAGCTTACATGATGCTTGGATTGAATGACTTCCAATGCTCGTGCAGTAACAGTATTCACAATATTCTTTTAAGCACACTGTATCAAAAAACATAGCAGCTTCTCAACAAGTGTAGTCTTCTAGGCTGTGTGTATACAAGACTACAGAACTCTTTTACAATACAGTGTGTATACGTACTTCTGTTACTGCTGCAGCGTTCTTCGTGTATTTCATCACGGAACTCCCGTCTCGATAGACTCGCTGTCGTGGATGCTATGTCTGCTTCCCTGCTGCCAGTTTATGGGTGGTGGGGTTCAGATGGGCTTTTTCAGTGTGGTAGAAGCCTGCAACTTGCAAAGCAAATTTTGATAAATATTTTAGATGTTTTTGTTCTTTTGTTTAAGGAAAAAGAGATGCGAAGGCAGCAAGCTGTTCTTCTGAAACACCAGGTTGGTATACATCCATGTATGTTGAGCAGCCAGACAGAAAGCCAATTGTGAACTACTGCTTAAGCTGTATGGTGGGGGGCGGGGAATCTTCGAAATACGCCCTTTTTAAATTTCTGGGTTTGATTCCTGCACAAATTTTCTTTCACCTTATGATTTGTTGCTTTGCTTTGGTATTGGGGTCTTTTGTGGGATTATAAAGTGGTTTTGTGACTTTGTGATTTCTGTTTCATAATGTTGTGCCAACTCTTTCTACCAGGAGTTGGAGAGGCATAGACTAGATATGGTATGGGTATGTTTATTTTTGTACATCTAACACCGCATTGTGATTTGGTTGTGATATGGTTGTCATAGCAATGCATAAAATGTAGCACTGGCTGCTGTCATATTACATACTGCTGCATGGCTTTACAGCACAGTGCATTGCATACATCTGCTTGTCTTGTCTGTTAGGGGAAAAAACCCAACATGTCTTGAACATGTGAATAAATTGAACATGGCAATAAATAAATGAGGTTTTTAACCGGAAATGTATTTTGCTGATGTCCCAGTAGAAATTGGACTACTGTATAAAATCAGGGATTAATTAATGCAAAATTAATAGGTAGTCACTTGGATAATTTTTGCAAGCCATTTCCCATTCACTGGGAGTTAATCCAGACATTTTAAATACAGTTTGAATTAACCTATTTTAGAAGTCAGAATTATGTCTTTCCTAAGTTTGTAAGGTACTGAGGAAATGAGCTTGCAGTCAGTGGTGAATGCATAATGTTATCAGTGTACAACAAAACCTTAGAATGTTGTCCTAGCCTCACTGAATTCAATGATAAGATTTCCATAGCCTTTACTGGGGCCAAGATGTACTTTACAGCTTTTAAGGCAATCCCCCCCCATACTTAATGCTCTAGTATGCAGCTCCTTAATGCATATGAAGTTACTGACATAAGTTATTGAAGGACAGGCATCAGTAAAGCATCAGTGTCATTGCGTATGTATATGCGCCACCACTAGCTAGATTAAAACTGATCCAGAGCTGAGAAAATTAATCATATTAATTTGTTGCTTGGTTATAAAAATGTTAATATTTGCATTGTTTGAAAACGACCAGTTAAAAATTTCTGCTGAATTGGCTATTGAAGAAGTAAATTGCAAGTTCCGTAATAGCAGATGTAAGGTAACTGACCTGTTCCAGCCAACCATTATGCTTTTTGTTCTGCCAGCTTATGAAGGAGCATCACAACTGACCATAAGTAAATCTGTATGCTTCTTTTTTACACTGTCTCCATGTTCATTGCTTTACCTTTTTGCTTTTGATTGTTCTTGTATTTGCTTTCTAAACCTGAACTAAAACATGCACAGACTTGGCCATTCTTGTCCTATATTTAGTATTTACTGTGACTTGTCTATTAATGCTAAATTTGTTACTCAGCTTTTTTACCCATTTGAAAATCTGGATTAGTTTTGTTCTAATCTTACCTGCTTCAATAGGAACGAGAAAGGAGAAGACAACACATGATGCTTATGAAAGCCATGGAAGCACGTAAAAAAGCAGAAGTGAGTATTAACCTGTGAAAGTTTGAAGTTTTCATGGTTTTGTTCTGCAGTGATCTGCAGAAGAGCAGAGTCTTTGTACCCGTGTGGACAAATGCGTTTGTATACTTGGCAGTGGCTGGGCAAGAAGCAATAGGCACAAATTGAAACATAGGAAATTCTGTTTAAACTTAAGAAAACCTTTTTTACTTGGTGGATGATGGTTGAACATTGGCAGAGATTGTCCAGGTAGATTGTGGAGTTGCAATCTGCTGTAGCTGATACTGCTGGTGGGGTCAGGGGAAACACGGGGATAGGGACTAGATGACCTCAAGAGATCCTTTCCAACCCTGGTGATTCCAAGCAAGAAGCCAGTAATTGAAGAGTCACTTCTGAGTCTTTAGTATTTCCTGGAGAGAAACTTTTATTTTCTCTTCTTCGTGTTGTTCATGTGTATAAAAAGACTAAGGACTTCACCGTACTGACATGTCAGACTTACTGAACAGGTTTTACTCAGTGGTTATCTTGGGGTTAAAATACATGTCTTACTCCAGTCCAGGCGTCTTAGAACTTGTGGATTTTTAAAATGATTCTAGATTGAAACTAAGCAAACAAGATTATTTATGTCTCAATAATTTTATCTTCTTCAGTAGAAAGCAGTGCAGCACTACAGAAAATAGATGCTGCTTTTCTCATTTTGTTTTACTAAAAATATGTCAGAAATTCCAAAGCAAGAGATAGAGAAGCCTGATGTCCTAAATGTATATTCCATTTTTGTGCAGTCATTTTATTTTGTCCACCTCTGAATCTAGTTATTTAACTTGGTTTGTTTTTTGAACACAGTTTCCCTTTCCCAAATTTCAGGCTTCTTTTGATGCAGGTCATCTAAATATTTAGATTTTTCTATGCTGTTTCATTTCTGAAAATAAGACTATTTCCAAAATAGCTGCCCTTTCCATATGATGAGTGCTGCTTATTCTGGTGACTGCTGTCATTTATATAAGTGTAGTATATCATAGAAGGACCTAATAACACTTGCTTATTATGGGGGCTAATGTTAAAGATTAAATGCACATTGTGTGCTATTAAATTGGGTGCTTGTTAGGCAACTGAATTAAACTATTCCTTTTAAAGTACTGCAAAATGGAAATGTTTTTTCATAATTCAAATGATTACTTTGCTTACAAGTTAAGGAACTCTGGATACTTTGAGGGGGAAATATTCAAGAAACGCTGGTAGTCCGTATGGGCACAGCCAGCCCAAATCCATCAAAATGCTGTTACTGAGTCGACTTATCAGACCTTTACTCTTAGCTGTACTATTGTGTGAAAGACACTGAAGTTTCCCTGTTCTTAAGCTAATGTAAAAGTGGTTTTGTCTCAGAACTTGTTCTTATAGCCAGCTGAGAGGTTTCAATTTCATTAGAAGGCTGCAGAAGGAAGTAAGGGAAAAATCTTTAACTTTGCCTTGAAAAGAAGTTGTAACCACATCACTTCTGTCCATGACTGAGAAAAAACCTCTCTTGTGGGAATGCCACCTCCTGCTTATTCAGGTTACCCTGTAGTAAATAAAAGCAGAAACTTCTTTAGCTTCATTGATTTGAAATAGTACAGTAGTTTATGTTGTATTGTAGATGGTTAAAAAATAATTATCTAAAAAAAGTACATGACAGAATAGCATTGATGATGAAACCAGAGCTGTACAGTATGATTGATGCAACTTTTAGTAGGCCATGATAAGCTAATTTGCATCTTAATTAATCTCGAAGCTGTCTTCAGTTTTAACCCTGATACTGTCTTAAGGGGGACTATCAATGCTAAAACAGAATTGATAACCTTTTTTATTTTACTTTTTATCTATTTCTCTATATCCTGAGACTTATATAAATTACAGATAGCTAAAAGACCGAAGTGAAATAACCATTGTTATCTGTGTACATTAACTAAGTTTGCAGATGGTGCTAAAGTAGGAGGAACTGTGGATTCCCTTGAGGGAAGAGAGGCCTTACAAAGAGATCCAGACAGGCTATAGAGCTGGGCACTCTCCAACTGTATGCAATTTAACAAGAGCAAGTGTTGGATTCTTCACCTGGGACAGGGTAATCCTGTATATATGTACAAATGCGAGGCTGAAGAGAAGCCCCTTGGAAAGTGGTCTGGGGGTTTGAGTTGATGGTAAATTGAATATGAGTCAGCAGTGTGCCCTGGCAGCCAGAATGGCTGTGTGCTGGGGTGCCTCAAGCACTGCATCGTGAGCTGGTCAAGATGGGTGAGTGTCCCACTCTACACTGCACTGCTGTGGTCCCACATACAGTGCTGTCTGCAGTTTTGGGGTTCTCAATATGAGAAGGACATCAAACTGTTCAGTGTGTATCCAGAGGGGATCAGTGAAGACAGTGAAGGGTCTCAAGGGTAGGACTTAGGATGAGTGGCTGAGGTCACTTGGTTTGTTCAGCTTGGAGAAGATAAGGCTGGGGGGAGATCTCATCACAGTCTGCAGCTGGTTGGGGTAGTGGAGGGAGAGGTGCTGATCTCCTCTCTGGTGACCAAGCCTGTCAGAGTTCAAGGAGCATCTGGATTATGGTTTTAGTCACATGGTTTAATTTTAGTTTGTCCTGCGAGGAGCAGGGAGGTGGACCTGATGATCCTTATGGGTCCTTTCCAACTCGAGATAATCCGTGACTTTATGATTAGTTTTGGAAACAGTTAGATGGTTTCTAATCTTCCTGGCAGTATCCCATAATATGAACTGGAAATGAAAATAATGGCAGTTTTGTTTATAGCGTTTTCAACATATTTTCCTAAAATCGGGAATCTGTTTCTGGCCTGTGTCATTCTGTGGTAGGGACAGTTATAATTGTGCAAATAAAGCTACTAGAGCTGAATATTCTAAAGATGCTTTTCCCACAGCAGCCGTAAATAAAAGATAGGTCCTCTTTCAAAAACCCAGTGTGTTCCATTTAAAAATGGTGTTACTCTCTGCATGTTATCCACATGCTTCTTGAGGTGGAGGGCTCAAAACTGGACGTTCTTACAGATAAGTCTGATCAGCACTGCGCAGATGAAGATGGTATCTTAAGCACCTGATCCACTGTTGGAAATCAGGGTGCCAGGCTAAATGGTTGATTCAGGGCTTTAATTATATTCTTACTCTAATAGACATAGAATAGTAAATGGTTGCAAGAGGTAGCACTGAGGTGTGGCAGATCTCATGCGTCGGGTCTCCCTCGACGTTCTGCGTTTGCTCCTGGCCGCACAAGGGGCAGGTAACGTGCTGCATGGCCCGGCCATCCTGCCAGTGCTGAGCACCTGGCACCAGGGCCCCTGCAGGCCCTGCGGGAGGGAAAGGCAGTTGGAGCTCCACATTCAGAGTTAGCTTAGCGGGTTAGAGACATACAGTTAGTAAGTGGTCTGCCTGACATCAGGATAGAGGGTGTTGGAAGGGAAAAACAGTAGATGCTCAGCTTCTCACTTGATTGTCCTTGTGTTCCTGCTGTACAGAACACGATGGTAATGCCTGTTCCATTTTCAGAAGGCACACTGAGTGCGTGGTGATTCAAGGCCAGAAAAGATCAGTTCTGTTTTATAAGCTATTCATATCTGTTTATGTATTATGGGAAAGTTTAAACCATGTGTTGCACAGAAAGATCTTCTCAACTGCTGCTTTCTTGAGTGATCTCTGCTCTTAGCAGATTGATATTGATGATGCTTCTGTGTAAACAGGGCCTCTAAGATCCTACGCCTTGCACGTGTGGCGGTTTCTTACCGTATTCTCACTCGGTCATCTTTCTGAAACAGTGCTCCAAAGAATCTGTCAGTGTAAACATGCTCAATACCCATTTCTCTGTGGACAGGGAAAAAATAAGTGCATCTTGGATTTAGTCAGAAATTCCATTATTTTTTCTGTATTTCTGTAGTTTTCCCCTTCCCTTTACTCAAATGTAGGGTCCTTAATTGCTGTGGGAGTTACTAAAATTACGCTAAGTAGTGCTTTTCAAGTTCTGAGATTGTTCCATTGTAAGTATAATATGTGGGTTTTATTTTCTGCCCTTTTAATTCTATTTAAGGAAAAAGAGCGACTAAAGCAAGAGAAACGTGATGAAAAACGATTAAATAAAGAACGTAAACTGGAACAGCGGAGACTGGAATTAGAAATGGCAAAGGAGCTAAAGAAGCCTAACGAAGATATGTGCTTAGCAGACCAGAAGGTAATCATAATAATCTACACTTATTTTCCTGCCTCTTTTTTCTGTGTTTTGCCATTCTGACAGTAACATATTTTTTTCCTTGTAGCCACTCCCAAAGCGTTCAAGTTTTGGCCTAGATAATTAGATAACTATTTGAAATCTATACTACAGACACTGAAGTAGCATATGTTTAGTTAATGAAAAGCACTGCGTTTCAAAGTGGCCTCCTTCCCAAAAAGCACTTGCATGATTTCTTAAAAAAAATCGATTACTCTGAGCTATGTTTACAGCAGGAATATGGATCATGTATCAGTATGCAGAGATTTTCTCATACCTGCAACTGTTCTAAGCTGTTGCTCAAAAAAATTACTTTCCCAGTCTTCTGTGTTCTTAATTTTTGCCCTTCAGGACTTGACATACCTCAGGTTCAAGCCCTCTCTGGTGCAGTAAATTTCCCTCCCTATGTTCCCCAAATATTTTTACACCACCTTTTGTTGTATTTTGGCTCGGAAAAGAGCCTGAGAGCATCTCGTGGCCAAAATGTAAGTATTAATAAGTCTCTTGCTGCCTAAAACATGTCAAAAGGTAAACTTACTCCAGCTTTAAATTAAATTAACTGTATGGGATGTGTCGGGGGGGACAGCTTCTCTACAGTCTTTACCTTCTAGTGTTATCATGCTGTAGGTCATCTGGAGGCACCAGCCCATTTCCTGAACTGGCATCAAAAAAGTTCTCTTTTGAAAGATGCTACTTGAATCTTTCATTATTTTTCTTTACTTTTCAGCCATTGCCAGAGTTGCCTCGCATCCCAGGCCTTGTCCTCAACGGAAGCACGTTTTCAGATTGTCTCATGGTAGTACAGTTCCTGCGTAACTTCGGTAAAGTTCTGGGCTTTGATGTGAATGTGGATGTCCCTTCCCTCAGCGTTCTTCAAGAGGGTTTGCTAAACATAGGGGACAGCATGGGAGAAGTACAAGACTTGCTTGTAAAGCTTGTCGCTGCAGCTGTTTGTGATCCAGGACTTGTTACAGGATACAAGGTAAAATTAAAATAAGGAAAAATAAAAAATTCATAGTAAACTTCCTATATTTATGAATGCATTCATCACAGTGCATCTTTGACACCTCTCTGATTTGAATTGCCTTTCTCTCTCCTATTTCTTCTCTTTGGTGTAACTGTTCTGATGTTACTCAAAGACTTTCTGAGCCTGTCAGTGTTCTCACTTTCCAGAAGTGATAGATGTCTCAGCATTTTTTTACTCCCTCATTTTTACTTGAATGTTGTGCAGGGCACTATCGCGTCTGTGGCCATGTATTTTAACTCCTTTTTCCCCCTTTCATTCTTGCTCTCAGCGTTGCACTCTGAATGAATCTTGCCATTTCTTTCCTCAAAGCCCACTCCCTACATCACTTCATCAACACTGTTTCATCCATGATTCTCTTCCTTACTATCCTTTGTTTTTTCAAACAGACGTAGCTGTTTTCTACTCTAAAACTCTGCGTAGCAGGATTGTACTTTGTCAGGTTCCAGTTGGATCGTGTCTTTTTTCATTTAAACTATTTCATTAATATTAATAGGATCTTTGCTCTTTAAAAGTTAGAGGTGAAGGCATTGTAATTTGTTACTCTATTCAAGATTTACATTTGAATAGTTTTAAAGACTGTTAAAGTCCTTATATAAAAATGCAAACAAATCCACCCCACTGTTTTATAAAAAATAATATAGCCAGCAGTGGAAAATAATATTTTAAATGTGATTATTTGAAACGTCTTTGTTCTTTTTAGGCTAAAACTATTCTTGGGGAACACTTACTGAATGTTGGCATCAATCGAGATAATGTGTCCGAGATCCTGCAGATATTTATGGAAGCTCACTGTGGGCAAACTGAGCTGACAGAGAGCTTGAAGACAAAAGCTTTTCAGGCACATACTCCAGCTCAGAAAGCATCAGTACTTGCTTTTCTTGTCAATGAGTTAGCGTGCAGCAAAAGTGTAGTAAGGTAAGAAAGATTTTTCCCAAACAGATCCGTAAAAACAGAATAATAAAATTGTTATGGTTCAAAAATAATTGTACACACTCTGTGAGGTTTCTTGATGATGTTCTTCTGAAAGCTGAAATTTGCCATGTTACTGCTTCTTACCTTTATGTACTTCTGATATGATGGAAGAGTAGAACGTTGCCATGTTTGGTCTCTAAGTTGGTTTTGATTTTGTTTGTTTTTGTTTTTTAAAAGCTTGTACCAAAACTTCGCTGGCTATTTTCAGAGTAAAAGATGAGGTTGATTACAAAGAACTTTGCTGGGTGTTCTAGGGAATAATTTAGAAGCGTTGGAGAAGGCTTCTGCAGTACCCTTATTTTCCCTTTTCTCCTTTTTTTAAGACTTCTGCTGTGCACATACTCTAACTAGGGTCATAAGCTGAGGTGGCAGTAATTCAAGAAAGTGTATGCTTCGTTTGTGGTCAGTAATGCGTAACATTCCGTCATTAAAAAACCCTCTACGTTAAACAAGCTGTTAAAGCTTGGGAAATGCCAGCCTTTGGATACCTGTGCCTCTGCATACTTCCTGACCTGGCTGTGGCGAGGTCTTGTGTCACCTGATTGAGTGCTGGTTTGTTTCCTGGGGATTTCTGCTGCTTTTGGTATACTGTGCTGCAGGAGTGGATCAGAGCCGTGTAAGGCAAGAAGGAAAGAGATGCTTCCTGTCTTCCAAAGCTGAAAATTAGTAGAAGTGGGCAGTGCCAGTGCTGTGCATGTACTGTGCCAGAGAGCTCATGTGTACTGACCAAATGCATCAGAGTAAGAATCCGTCTTGTTGCAGATGACCAACTATTAGTTTGGATTTGTAGAAACTATTGTTCAGAGCTTGAGTTTCTCTATTTTCATCATAGAAATTACCATAACCTGATAAATTATTGAGGCTGGGACGTCTCAGAAGTGGGCTCACAGTACAGTCAGAGTACTGAAGCACCATTTTTTGGTTCTTTCTGCAGTGAAAAGTGAATGTTAGTTTGTCGGTCACGTGGATCCCAGTTAGCATACCATGGATATCTACCAGTGATAACTTTGTTTTTAGCGCAGGGCTAGATGCTTTGTGGCACATACATTCAGAGGCTTGACATTGAATTAGAACTATGGAAACAAGTGTCAGATTGTTTAAATGGTAGGCTTCTTACAGAAATAAAGCTGACATGAGTGATACTGTAAATAAAGACTGCCTGACGTGAGTACAGTAGTACACTGCTTCAGCATTCCTAGTATTGGAATTTCCTAGCTTGAAATTTATTTATTTAGAATTTTAAACATTTCTCCAAGATGATTCTGTACATAAATGTCTTGTCAGAAAAAGAAATGCAAGTTCACAGTTAATGGATTATTTTGTCTTTGACAGTGAAATCGATAAAAACATTGATTACATGTCAAACCTAAGGAGAGATAAATGGATGGTTGAAGGCAAACTTCGGAAGTAAGTTTCGTGTCCTTAAATATTACAATATATTGCTTTTTTGCATTTGCTCAGATATAGCTGCTATATAGGCAATTGGTTCTAAGGACAGAATTATCTGATGCAATTACAGGTTAATCAGGAAGTTAGTAACTGAGCTGCTTAATTAAGATGGTTGTGGATTCAGAATGGTGCAGCACCAGTCTTTTACAATCTATTAGAGATGCATGAGATTCAGTGTCCCTCAAAGCAGGAGCAAAGTCAAGTCCATTTCATATTCTTTGGAAAAAAAGTAAAAAATTTTTCATTGGAATATTATAGGAGCTGTCAAATCACTGTTGACATTGTCATCAACATTTATTTGGACCTACCATAATTACCAGTGTTCATTTTGAAAGGCGTTCTAAGATGACATGATTTTCATACAGCAATTACCGATTGAATTTTGCTCGTTTATATAATGTTATCTTAGTGTTTCCCATCTGTTGATGTTGCGTTGTTCCCTATAGCTAGAGATCATATGTAGAATGCAAACCTTGTGATATTTTCTATATTTTTTATTGAAGGTAAAATTGGAACTTTTTAAGGGTTGTCAGTTTCATATCCACTGTTCTCCCATCCTACAAGACAAAATTCCATACAGCAAGCATAACGGCTCCAGCCACCAGGATGCTAGAAGGCATAAAGTTCATGAATCACAGGGGGTAAAAATACATAGCCAGGCTCTACTTTCTTGTTTTTTTCATAGTCATCTTTTACCTCTTACTAGGAACGGTGAATCCTTTCTCAGTCCTTGCTTTAGGTACTTTTGTTTCTAATCTTATGTCTCCCTTTTTTCCCTTTGATGTATCTCAGAAGGAAGAAGGAAAGAAGTAAAGAAGAAGGACAAGAGGGAGGTAGAGGAAAAAATTAGGCCAATAAAAAGAAATTCTCTACTAATATTGCAGATCCCAGTCTGCACAGGGTTCATACACTTTATCTCTTAGGACACTCCATACAGCTTTCCCTGTCTTCATCTGTGTCCCCTCTATGGGATACAGTTTAAAGAGTGTTTCTGAAGTTCGGATGTAGCCAACTGTCCATTAGTGGGATGGGACCCTTACCTGTCCTTGTCTCCTTGGCAACCGCTTAGTCTTTCTCTCCCTCCGTCAAACTGTAAGTACTTGTAGATGTAGGATCCTCCCTTTTCCTCACGATCTCTTTTTTCCTCCCTTTCAAATAGAGGGAATAATACCCTGAAGTCCCAAGGCCTTCTTCCTTTCTACAATCATTTCTCTATTTCTTGTGTTTTCCCCTCCTGTGTGGATTTCAGGATCCAGTAGTGCTGTCCCTATTCTCGAGCGTAAGTATTGTGGGGGTGCTCAGAAACATTGCTCTTCTGCTTTTTGAATCCACTGGACTTGATTCATCTCTCTCGTCTTTGGTTTAAAATCTTTGTATTTTCCACTGTTTTTCTGATGAACTCTAAGAAGCTTTTTAGAAGAGCTTTCTTTGATCAATTCTAAACAATGCTTTCTTCTCTATTATGGCAGCTGGTGGTTCTCATAAACTCTTTTAGCTGTTCTGAGGCTCCTTTGAAAAGAAATCTGTCCATTTCAGTCTTTTGTTTGGTCTTTTTTTCTGCTTCCAGACTTCATTCTTACACATTATCTTCCCCATCCATTTCAAATCTTAGTGTAGTTTTTAAGCATCCCAGTCCCAAACAGTTTTTCATGGGAATGTCTGGTTTCTGGACTACTCACCATGTGATCAGCAGAATGTGTACTCTTTTCATATGCATACGGACCTTTACACCACCCTCAATACAAGCCCATCGCGCATGGGAAGTGTATAGTAGTAGAATAAGGGATGCTGAGGACTGATGGCTTTATTTCATCTGGCCTGGTTGCCAGTGTTTGTTGTGGTGGATCTTCATACTGTGATGTCCAGACTGTCCTGAAGCATATCCAAGTGAGATGAAAATAGATTCTACCTCTATCAGATGTTTTCATGAATTGGTATTTTTTGTACTTGTATTCTAACTTTTTATGAGATTAGCTCCTCAACTGGAAATTGAGGTCAGGCACGAAAAGAAAGAATATAAAAATCTGTGTTTATAAGCTACAAAATCTGAAGTTGGAAAAAGGAGTCATTGTATGAAAGCCTATAAGGATGAGCTTGGGGGGGGGGGGGGGGGGGGGAATTGTTCTGTGGTTTTTCTTTTTCCCTCTTAAGATTATTGAACACAGTTCCTTGATAAGTATAATATATATGGTTGGAAACTGAATTCTGAGCTGTCTGGACTGATTCTGTTGGACTGATGGTCAATGAGAGGTTGCATCTAATCTTTCTCTTATCACATTTAGATCTGAATCTTGATACTAATCACCTTTTTTCAAAAGGCACCTGTCTCATACAATCAATTCATCTTTCTTTGTGCTTTCTGTATCGCAGCTGTAGTCAGGAGACTGTCTCACCTGAGATGATTCAGCTGGTTTTTAACAAGATAATCATAACCTCAGCCTCTCCTTTCCCATTACATGTCTTCCTGGCATCTCTTCTGTATCCCGTTGAATATAAAAGGGAATAAAAATGAAATATAGCTACTTCAAGGATTAGGCATTATCTGTTTCTTTACAGGACTTCAAATGCAGAACAGGGTTTTTCACTGCTCAGTGTTCTTTGTAACATGCCAGTATCATGGAATACTCTTTGTAAGTTAATTGCTTTCCAAGGTGTAGGTGATGATGGTCTATCAAAAGCATTGTTGTATGAGGGAAGAAGTTACACCCTGAGTTTGGGTAGGAGGTGGTAATGCTGATTGAGGAAACTTTGATATTTTTTTTTTTTGAGACCCAAGCTGAAATATGTTAAAAGTGCATTAATATTTATGTGCAAAAATTATGAGGAAGGCATGAAAATTTCGTCAAAAGGTGGATTTTCCTCCTGTGATCTAGCAAGCATTGCAGGGTAGAGTAGGCTTTAGTCACACACCTGAATATCTGGTGGGCCACCCACTCTCTTTATAGGCCAAGAGACTTTATAATTCTCTTAACGGCTGCAGATGACACTTTCGTATATACCTGAGAGTGAGAAAGATGAAGCAGTTTTCTGAGTGAAGGCTTTCTTCTCTCAGTGGGTCATATGTCTAGGTAGCAGCAGGAAAACTGTGCTACCTTGTGAAACACTGAAGAGTTTTTTTAACTTGTGCTGTCTTTGGTTTCAGCCTGTACACTACTTCAGATCCAGACTGCCACCTTCTTATGCTTATGGCACTGTTAAAAGTAAACATCTTTGATTCATTTTGATCCTTACAGTTTGTAGTATCATGCAGGCTTCCTTCAGTGCTTGACAGCAGTTTATCCCTGCTTTTGCTTTCAGCAAAAGTAACCTTGTGTGCTGCTTCTCATTTCTTTTAGGCATATGAAAGGTGAGGTGTTTGCTGGTCGTTGAACCTACAGCTGCCAGCTTTATTACTGAATTGTCTTTAAGATTATCTTAGTCTAATTTGTCTCTAAAATTGTCCAAGCATGCAGCAGTCAATCAAATCATTGACTAGTGGCTTTGTTTGATAGTTAATTCCTGTGTATAGGCAGGAATTTCCAGTCCAGATGAAGAGGATTTGATGGTTTGAAGGAATTTTTTCCCTAAAAAACATAACTCAGGGGAAGCCTGAGTAATACAGATACTCAGTGAGACCAAGGCTTTTTCAACCAGACCTGAAAATGCTACTTGCTTCCCAATTTACTGTGAGGCTCAAGAGATTTTTTTTTTGTAACAAAAAATAATTTAAATTGCTAAGATAGCTAAAAATCCATTTGTATTGGAAAAATGAAAGTGTAAAACTTTCTGAATTCTCCAGTGGCTTAACTACTGCATAACAAAAAGCCAAACAACCTCACAATAAAAACTGCAGAAAACCACCACAGACACAAAAAAAACCCCTCAAAGCCCAACTGTTTCCAAGCAAAGAGAAGTGCCCTTGACAATTCCTTGCTGACAGTCTTCTTAAAAAGAAGTGCTGCTTCCAGTTGAGCAGTGCCAGCTCCGTTTCAGTCTGCGCTCCGAGCGCTGGCTTTGCCGATCAGCGGTCTCGAAGGCTGATGTCAGTATGCACAGAAGCCGTTACTTCTGCAGTACTCATCGTGCTTGTAGCCACTTGCTGTATGGAATATTGTTTTGTAGGCTGGGAAGAGAGAGAAGCACGACAAGGAAAAATTACGTACTGGTAATTGTGTTTGTCGTTACCACTCTACTTTTCCCATCCTGCCTTCTTCCAATCATCTCTTATAAAAATCTTTGTCTTTTCTACACGTGTTTATGAATCTCTTCTACGTCAGTTGCATTTTTGGTCTGCATTATAAGTGACTGGTTAGGCCTGGCTATTTATACCTCCTGTGATTCAGCATGTTTGCCTGCTAGCTCCCTGATAGGTGGAACTATAATTTTTGCTGTGTGGAATCTTGTCTTATAGGGTTTTTATAGAAGAAGAAGGTCTACTACAACCATAATTACTGGTATGTAAGTTTCCCTTTTCTTTCATAAAAGGAGAAATGAGAGTTTGCTTGAGTAGTCTCCTAGCAGTTTAGGTAGCTAAGATTTCTCAGAAAAGAGGTTATGTCCTAGAATAAAAAAAGCAGCCAAGGCACTAAAGTCAAATAAAAAGCACATAGAATGCAATCTAAAACGGCATAGAAATCTGAAACAAAAGAAATGTAATCAACTTTGGTATTGCCATGCAAATGTAAATAATTTCCTACTTACGACTGAGAATTTTTGCCTTTTTTCCCCCCATCATACACAGGTATTTTATGATCATATTCTTAAATGCATCAAACAAAACATAAAGAATTTGAAATGGTTTTCTTCTAATTGTCATTCCTTACTTTTCAGAATCTTTCTTGTTTCATTTCTTCTAAACAGCTACACGACAAAATTCACCTGGGAGAAACAGAAATTCTGTTCAGAACTGACTAACAGGCTTAAGGGGTTCTATCACCTGAATTTTTCATGTTCACTATTGGCAGTAAACATTGAGAAAATACAAAGTCCTGTTAGAACAGAAGAGCCAACTTGAATCTAAAGTGTATGATTTACTTTCAGTCACCTAGGAAGCCAGGTATGGTTATGCTGCAGACATATGCCGTAATTTCACCCTTTGTCATGTGTTTCAAGGCTTCGAATCATTCATGCCAAGAAAACTGGCAAGAGAGATGCTACAGGAGGTGGTGATGGAGGGGAGGAGCAGCACTCCTTGGAGACTCCAACACCGGGCCGCAAGCGCAGGCGAAAGGGGGCGGACAGTGATTATGATGATGATGACGATGATGATAGTGATGATCAGGCAGATGAGGATGATGAGGATGAAGAGGACAAAGAGGATAAAAAAGGAAAGAAGGCGGAGGTTTGTGAGGATGAGGTAAGGGATTTTAAGTATATTGAAACTTAATTAACTAATAATTTAAAAGTTGTTTTCCTTCTGTTTCTCTGCAATCTGGCACTGCTTCCCCAAAATCTTGGAATAAAAAAGAAGGAAGGAACAATAACTTAACTCCAATCATTTTGAATTTGGGGAGTAAGTTTATTTTCTGGAGTGTTTGTTTTTTGGTTGGTTTTTTTTTTTTCCTTTCTTTTGATAGCTATTATAGTATGGTTTGGTGGTTTTGTTAGGGTTTCTTGTTTGTTTGATTTGGTTTAGGTTTGGGTTGGTTTTTTCCCTGCTTACTGGTTTTGAATTAGTATTAATTTCTCTGAAATTTGTAATTATTGTACCAGACCCAGAGAACTGAGGGTTTGTTAGCAAATTAGCATAACTGTAGATTTCTCTTAGAGGAGAATAAAGACCACTTAGTAGTTAAATAAAGAAGTGCAAAAGTATAGTTAACATCACCTATTACAAAGCTTGCCTGTGACTTTCCTCTGTATTTTTTCATAACTTTTCTAGGATAGTCACTGCCCGACTGTATTAGATCCTAGGTTGTAAGTTTTACTGTCAGTATCAGATAAGATCCAGGAAGGATCACTGAGATGTTTTTAGATTGTCAAGCTGAATTGTATTGACAATAGTCAAAAGATTTGTTACTGGAAGTGCCACAGGCCTGTAAGATTCACTGCAGAACTGCCGAATTCTCTGTTGGATGAAGACTGATAAAAGAGACAAGCAGTTCCGAATACCACATTTTAGTGCACTGGGTGTTGCACTGTTTGCCAGAAAATGATCCATTTCTGCAAGATTATTGAAGTTCAAAGTCTTAACAGGTGCTGTGGAGATGGCTGCTTGAACAGTGCATGTATACAACATCTGCAAACCCAGATCTCTACAAACACTCCCCGTTAGAAACCCAGATTGTCTCGAGGGTAGGAGCAGCCCTTTGGGCTGTTATTCTGGGTTTATTTCAAGCACTATAAAGAGTATGAATTTAATATTTGAACACTCAGTTCTAAACTTTGTCAACAAGAAGGGAACCATAAACTTAATCATGAGTGCATTCCTCTTAAAATATCAGCAAGGTTGATAGTGGAACTTTTATAGCAGACTGATAATTTAAAGTGGCTCTACAGTTTCTTGTAGACCTTGAAATAAAATGCAAGCGTGCCCTGACCAAAGACTGATTGATAACATTTTGACAGATTGCATTATTTCATGCATGAAAAACACTTGGTAATGAATTTGAGAAATGAAGAGCTCCATAGAAAGTAAGATTAAATTCTGTAGTCTTAAGTGTTCATGTGCAAACTTAATTATTTCTTCCAGTGAAAGAATGTTTTCAGTGAACATTTGACCATGAACGTTCTCCTTTGTACATGTCTGGGGTGGCTTGCAAAGTCTCAAGACACATTTTTACTCGTTGCGTTGTTCCTAGTTGAATATATTGAACAAGCACAAAATTTGAACTTTTTTTACCCTTAGAGTTTCCTTCTCATTTTCTGTTATGTCTTCTTACTCTGATATTTGTATGACATGGTAGTGTGATTTTACCCTGAAATAAATTTGGTGTGATTGCAGGATGATGGGGACCAGACAGCAAGTGTTGAAGAACTAGAGAAGCAGATTGAAAAACTGACAAAGGTGAGAGGTCATTTGTCTCTGTTATAGTACAAATCTGATCTCTGGATGTAATGAGCTAGAATGTTACCCATCATTTTCAGTGCTCCAGCTTAATACAGATTGAGAGGATCAGCTTTTGTTTCATGAAAATATGAATGATGTTGCCGTTCATGGTACCTGTATTGTCCGTTTTGTCTAGCGTCACTAAGTGCATGTGGCTCAAAAGACAAATAGAAAGCTGTTGATAATGTGTCTGCACATCTCAGAATAAAAGTAATATCTTTTTTTTATCCAGAACTAATCGATATACTTCTGTTTGTTGATCTTGGAAAATGATGATAAACTTTGTGTACGAGGAGCAATGATATTTCCATTATACAAATGATTGCAGTTCTCATTCCCACCTACAGCTGGCTAATTCCTGTACCTGTGTTCCGGGACAATACAGACAGTTGCCTTTGCTTCACATTTTCTAATAAGGACCAATGCAACAGGAAGAGAAATATGAATGAGAAAGTTAGAATGCAGTAGATAGGGGTAGTCATGGTCCAAGTTTTTATTCTTCGTATTAGAAAATCTGTCATTTAAGACTTTGTCTCTTGGTTCCTCTCATGTTCCAAGTGGCAGTAAATTAGCAGCCCAGAATTAGACCTGACTTCCAGCAGTGTTAATTTAGCAGAGCAAGAACTGAATAAACAGACTCAAATCGTTTTTGGCCCCCCTCAGAGAACTGTTTGTGTTTGAATACAGAATTTCTTTTCAGACACTATTGTTGTCATCCTTCTCTGAACCAGTTAAAATACCTGTTTCCCATGAGGAGCTGCACTATCAGCTATCCTCAGTGCTCAGTTTACCATTTGCTGTTACTGTGTAATTGATAGGATTTCAGCTGTTCTTGTGCAGTGAAATCTTTGATCCTATTCTTCTGAGAGTCAGCATTAGAAAGACAGGACCTACCATCACAAACTGTTTTTAACAGATGACTGTCTGATACACATGAGCTGAATCAGGCCACGATAGCATTAAGGGAGCTCTCTAAGTAAAATCATCAAGGCAGCAATTGCGAGTAGAGTATCACGTAACACACATCTCCTCATGTGACCCTTGAGCCTCTGTTCAGCCTGGTAGCCAGGAGACACTTCCTATTACAATGATTTTTTTTTTTTTCCCCTGTTGAATAATCATGCTTTCCCTTTCTGAAAACAGCAACAAAGCCAGTACAGGAAGAAGTTATTTGAGGCTTCACACTGTTTACGTTCAATGATGTTTGGTCAAGATCGTTACAGGCGCCGATACTGGATTCTGCCCCAGTGTGGTGGTATTTTCGTAGAAGGCATGGAAAGTGGGGAAGGTAAGAAACATAAAGGAGTAATGTCACACCAGGGCATGCTATGCCAAGACATACCACCCATCTCTGCAGGCTACAATGTTGTGCAGCAAGGTCTTTAGGTTCCACCTTCAACCAGAGTCTGGCTGCTGTCAGTAGACCTCTCTATTCACATGGTACTCCCTGATACTCTTTCTGATTATGAAATATCAATTAATACCTTTCAAAATGAGGACAAATATTTTTGAAGTTTTCAGTTGTAGTAGTTCTGTATATTAGGCTTTTTCATATTTATCTACATAGGTTATTTTTGGTCTCTTTCTGGACTATTTCACATTTCCCTATGGCGGTGAACTCAGCATATGAAAACTAGGATGACAATAGAATGCAAAGAAAAATTCTTTTCATCTTCAGTTGTTGTATTTTGTGTAAATACACAGACTAGTCTGTGCTTGAAGATTTGATCCATTTCTGCAAAACGAGGACAATTATTTTCACACAATGAAGTACTGTGTTTTCTAATCAACAGTGTGATTTAGTCTATGCATTTTACCAACTGAAGTTGTATTTCCTAAAATTAAAACATAATGTGTGGGTGTGACAGTTGTATACTAACTGATTGAATTTTTCACATCCTTTAAATTGGATGGATGCAGAAAATATGTATTAATCTGACCTTTTTGTGGATATTAGAATTTTTAAACATAAGCCTTCATTTTGGTCACACAAAAATCTATTCTGATTCTGAGATAGATGAAGCAAAACCCCATTACTCTCACAATTGTCCCCAAAAAAATAACAAAACAAAAAATCTGAGACATAGCAGAGTTGCAGTCTCATGAGAATTGCATCATTCTAGAGGGCATTTAATTGAACTAACTGTAACATTACACCATGATATGAAATCTGAGCCCTGTTTTGGCCCCCGAAATAAGCCGTTTAACTTTTCCTAAATCTGATCTTGAAGTTAATCTTTCTAAAACGGGTAACATAAAAACCCCAATGTTTCTGTCTGTCATGTTCTGCATTATTTTATGCTGTGTGTTAGGAACTCTTTTGCGCACAAGTAGCTGGATACGAAAGGTAAACTATTGTATGTTGCACTGCTTGCAGTCCTTTGTTCACTGTATTTATTGTATTTTAACCCGATGAAGTCACAAGTGCATCAGAAATTATAGACAAAGAAAAATCACAGAAATATACCTACCTGTCTTAAGATAGTAAAAAAACCTCAACCAAACAAAAAACCACACAGATGTTTTAGCCAAGGACTGTAGGGCAAGCCCACATTTTTAAGTACATTATCTTAATGAAATTTTGATCTCCCTGATAGCATAGTGGATGTGCTCTTACGTTCTCTGCTACTCCCTCTTCCCCTTAGTTCTTAGTTTGCCATTTCAGTAAATTCTACAGTTTATCCACTCCTAATTCCTTTATCTAGACATTGGGAATGTGAGACATAGACTGTTGAATGATCTGTCCATTTAAATAATATTTCTCCTCCCCTCTTCGTGTAGTCATTTTGGTGCTTGTGCTGATACTCAGAATTGCATCTGGACATCCATGGTAACTGTGGACACATTTTGAAGTTCTAATGAAGTATCTTTGTAGAAATCATGATTTCCCAGGAAGAGCAAGTAAACTTTTATGGGTGTTCTGTAAGCAGAACTTAGTTTATTTGCAATGTCAGCGTCTGATGAAAATAATTTAAGAAGTTTGAATGTTGGATTTTCTACCTTCTCACCCTTTTCCTGACATTTTGTAATCCCATTTTACACCTTTTAAGATGTTTTGTCTAAGTTGACACATCAGTATAAGGATAGAAGAGAAATGGTTAAGAGAGACTAGATAAAAACACAGAGGAATGGTTTTCTTTTTCATAAAAGACAGACCTTTTGCACCTCATATGTCTGAAGAAACTGGCTTTTGCAATCAACTTCTGTTTGCTGTATTTTAAGTTGCTTAGATGTTATGCTGTCTGATTGCATCTGAGTAGCCACGTGTAGAGTCCCAGCCATCCTGTGGGGTGGCTCTTGAAAGAGTTTCAGACTTTAAAGAACACCGACATTGTTTCACAGTCAAAGTTGTTAATGATTTTTATTGAAAGACATAAAATATTTGATGTCCTTTTTTCAGTATTTGGGGAATATTTGATTTCACAACAGGAATTTTGGTCCTCCTTTTTGTAGTTGTCTGTGATTTCCAAAAATAAGCTTTAAGGCTATAAATATTGTACCCTCTTGATCTAAACAGAGGAGTCTTTTGATAAAACATGGAGAGTCTTGCAAAATGAAAGCTGCTAAAAATGCATCCCTTTCAAAGACTTTGCACTGGCAAGCTGCTTCAGACATGCATGCATCTGAAAGGAGAATACTGTAGCTATGTTAACTATGTTGATGTTATTTTTCCTCAACAAAAGGAAAAGTAAAACAAAAAAAAGTATTGTGCTCTAGCATGTGTTCAGCCAAAAGCGAAGTAATTTTTTATTCAACTATGGTGATAAAAATGGTCTATATTAGATGCTCAGTTATAGTTCATCTGTCCTTCTTGTACATTTTTAGGCCTAGAAGAAATTGCAAAAGAAAAAGAGAAGTTAAAAAAGATAGAAAGCTTGCATATCAAAGAAGAAGAATTTGAGACAGAAGAAAAATTACACTGTTTAAGTACAACTCGCTGTGAGCAAAAGGAAGATCTGAAAGAAAAGGACAACACTAATTTATTTTTACAAAAGCCCGGGTCATTTTCAAAACTAAGCAAACTGTTAGAGGTAGCAAAAATGCCACCGGAGTCCGATACTATGTCCCCAAAACCGAATGGCAGTGCAGCCAATGGCTGCACGTTACCATATCCAAGTAACTCCAAAAACTCTCTCTGCACTCTTCAGCCCGCTGCATCACAAAGCACCATTGAGAAGTCCGATTCCAATAATCTTTTCAGTCCTAATGCAAGTGGGACAGGAAAGTTCTACAATTCTCCACTGATTCCAAACGATCAGTTGTTAAAGACTCTTACTGAGAAGAGCAGACAGTGGTTCAGCCTTTTGCCGAGAATACCCTGTGATGACATGTCAGTCACCCACATAGATACACCAGCTACTACAGCTTCACTTACTCCTCAGTCGCATCCACCCTCAAAGTCACCTTCACCCGTTCCGTCACCTCTTCTGGGCTCATCCTCTGCACAGAGTCCCATGGGACTAAGTCCTTTCGCATTGTCACCGCTGCAGGTAAATGGAGGAATTTTTTAGTAGTCTGTATTTGCTGTGCTTATTTGGGCAGAATTTTTCTTCGGACAGATTGTTTCACAGAAGTGTTAGCATTATAGCCTCTTTATTTTTTTCTGTTTCTAAATGTTAATTAATTCCATGTTACAGATGTTTTATAATGCTAGGGTTTTTTTGGTTGTTGTGGATTTTTTTTTGACAAAAAAGAAATTAATATATGTAAAATCAGCTAAGCCAATGTATGCTCTTTAGTAGATGTATTTCAGTAATTCAGTTTGGCTTTTAGGAGCTTGGCCACCAGTATTAAATGAAAAGCAAATAAAAACTGTTTTTCAGAAATGGGATGCACCACACGCTCCCTTGAAAAGCTGTTATTTTAAAAGCATTAACAGGTCCCCAAAAAGGAGTATTACCCATTAGTGTCACATTAGTTTTTCTTAAACTAATCAAAAGTGTTGAGTAAAGGCCTCCTTTATGTTTGATTATTGTTTGACAAATAGCATCCTACCCACAGTTCCGCTTTCTTGGTAATATTTGTGGTTGTGTTAACAATATATTCTGTGTAGCAGATGAAGACTGGACTGCCTATAATGGGACTTCAGTTTTGTGGATGGCCTACGGGGGTTCTTTCTTCAAATGTTCCATTTTCGTCTCCTTTACCCACTCTTGGATCAGGGCTGGGATTATCAGAAGTGAACGGTAACTCATTCTTGGCATCTAGTGTTCCTCCTGCAAGTAAGAGTGAATCACCAGCACTGCAGGCTGAAAAAACAGCTCCTGCCCCTTCTACAGCTGTTGAAGTAGCCAAACCAGTAGATTATCCCAACCCAAAACCTATACCAGAAGGTAAGTATAATACAACACAATGGGACTGTGTGTAGGGTAATTTGTATAGTGGCATTATGGTATTGCACTTTGGGTTTTTTCTAATTTGCCTAGTGAGTTTGGCTAGACTATTTCTCTAGTCTGATTGTGTGTGATCACATAAAAAATACCTGCAAAGTGTTTATATGCTTGTCTTGATTTAGAAATGCAGTATGGGTGGTGGAGGATTACTGATCCAGAGGACCTAAAATCTTTGCTTAAAGTGCTGCATCTCAGGGGAATAAGAGAAAAGGCCTTACAAAAGCAAATACAGAAACACATGGATTATATCACTCTGGCCTGCATCAAAAATAAGGATGGTATGTAATTGATATTTCTGTTGTGCGTGGTGTTGGGCTGTAAGGTGACTGGCACAGAGCTCTTGCAAATGTGTTTAGATACAGAGTTAGAGCAGCAGCTGGAGAAGAAAGGTCTTCTTGTCTAGTGGCTTTTCACCAGCCTTGTTCTGGGAAGTTACAGCATTGGAGAAATCCTGTTTAATATAAATTGCTCTAGTGGTAATCTGGTGCTCTAGTCAGTAATCTTTTTAAGGTCTTCTCATCTCTGTAACACTCTCACTCAGCCTCTCGTTCCCCTTCTTGCCTTTAAATTGCAAGTTTGAAAGCCTACAGAATTTGTTGTCCATACTAGGTACCCTAAGAGTAGTACACTTTTACAATGGTTCTGCAACATTGGACTGGAGGGACAGGTCAATCAGCTTGAATTTACTCAGAGAAGTTACAATACTAATTAAAATATTTAAAATGTGATTCTCAAATACAGTTGCAATTATTGATATCAATGAAAATGAAGATAACCAGGTAACTCGAGATGTTGTGGAAAACTGGTCAGTAGAAGAACAAGCAATGGAGATGGATCTTGCTATTCTTCAGCAGGTGGAAGATCTAGAGAGGAGAGTTGCATCAGCTAGTTTACAAGTTAAGGTAAAACCAACTTTTAGTAAAATGTCTCTTTCAAATAAGTGGTAAGAATTTAAAGTAGATAGTAGCAGTCCTTTTGATGTTGGTAAGTGCCTTCTTATTCTATCTCTTAATTGTCTGCAGATAAAACAAATCCACAGCAGCAGTATCATGGGTATTTGTGTTTGAAACCTGTTATTGCAGTTAAATCTTCAGCAGAAGATGCTCAGAATGGCAGTTCCTGGAGAGTGTTCCTTGTACAGGGTGCAGTTCCCTGCACATTCTCTTAACCTTCTATGAATGCAAAGTCTTAATTGCATTAGAGACTGCTTAATTATAGTGGGGTTTGCCACAGTTCCACCTGGTTTGCGAGACTGTTGCTATTAATGCTTTGAGAAAAGCCTACAGGTACACTTTGCTTGAGTATTGAGTGTGAAAGAGTTAAGAATTTGCTGGCTCTCATTACCGTTTGGAATTTTTCCAAGGTGGGTGTAAGGATATCAAATTGCTCATGTTTGGTTCTAGTGCAGGTGTAGTATTTGGGATCCAGTTTGTTCTAGGGGTGGATGTTACTTCTGTGTGACCAATTGCTACTGTCTCCTCAACCTGTTGGACACCTAGACCTATTCTGATGTTTCGATCAATAGGACAGGATACTTGAAATGGCAATAAGAATGCAAACTGTTGCAGAAAGGTCCCTTCAGAAAGTCTGGTAATGCTTGTATTTTTTGATTAATTATTTTAGTTCTCTGGATATTTTGGAAACTGTCTCTACAGATGGATTACAAGTAACCAAGATCTACTGGAAACAGCGCTGCAGTTACTTAGTTTGAGTCCGTAAAACAGTTCCTCTGTTTACACGCTAAGTTACTAACAGCAACCAATAAATGCACAAACCTTTCTATTAACATAGGGTTGGCTGTGTCCTGAACCTGCATCAGAGAGAGACGACTTGGTATATCGTGAACATAAGTCAATTACTAGATTGCACAAGAAGCACGATGGAGATTGTGCTGGAGGCGGAGAAGGCAATGCCAGCTCTCTAGAGCGGAAGAGTGACAACCCTCTAGATATAGCTGTAACCAGGCTCGCTGACTTGGAGCGGAACATAGAGCGAAGGTATCTGAAGAGCCCCTTAAGTACCACCATTCAGATCAAACTGGATAATGTGGGCACAGTTACTGTCCCTGCTCCTGCACCATCCATTAGTGGTGATGGTGACGGGTAGGTTATTGAGATTAACTTGAAAAATTATTGTGCTTCTTTGCTAATTGGAGCCTATTTTCTTATTGCCTGTTATCTATGTACTTTCTTGTATGTCTGTGATCCATACGGATCATGTTATTCTGCATGGTGCTTTGTAAAGATATTTTTTTGTTACGTTTGTTGATAATCTTGCAAAGTTATCTTACATTTAACTGGTTGTGACTAAGCTTTGAGGCACGTAGCCACAGTCTGTGCACTACATGAAATTTAGTTGCTTAAACCTTATACTTATTGGCTGTGTACGTTTTGTCATTGCTTGGCTTTCAATGTGATAATGATTGTTCCACGTTTAAACATAAGCAAACACGGATGTGACCTACTTAATTTCTCTGTATTTCAATGCAGAACTGAAGAGGATATTGCTCCAGGGCTAAGGGTATGGAGAAGGGCGTTGTCAGAAGCGCGCAGTGCTGCACAGGTAGCTCTGTGCATTCAGCAGTTACAGAAATCAATAGCATGGGAAAAATCTATTATGAAAGTTGTAAGTGTTTTTTATTTCTTTTGGTTGTTGTTCGTTGGTTGTTGCCAACCTATTAACTAACCTATTAACTAACCTATTAACTAACCTATTAACTAACCTATTAACTAACCTATTAACTAACCTATTAACCTATTAACTAACCTATTAACTAACCAAATAACTATTTTTGC
The DNA here is from genome assembly GCA_025345505.1 of Todiramphus chloris collaris. Taxonomy (NCBI): domain Eukaryota; kingdom Metazoa; phylum Chordata; class Aves; order Coraciiformes; family Alcedinidae; genus Todiramphus; species Todiramphus chloris. The sequence goes on along the minus strand of JANVCC010000118.1, from coordinate 974,238 downwards.
TGTATCCTGTTTTCCCCCTTGAAGTCTTTTAAGATATCGTGGTTAATAATGCATTTCTTAGTACTGTGTGTAAAACTTAATACAGGTAAACTGTGTATTGTGCACAGATAAATAAATGTAAGTATAATGGAGAAGATTGTCTCTTGCTTGCCAAATTCAGCACCCTGAACTGTCTAAGATGAAAGGCCCCTGTAATTGCTTGCTTTATTTAAGGTGGTAATTACTCTTTTGTTAACATTTAGGTAAAAAAGAGTAATTTCTGGCTCCATCTGTAGAATGTATTCATTGTAGACAGAATGTATTCTGTCTGATGGAATATTTTTGATCTCATCCGTGACATAAGCCTTATGGAGGTTCTCATCACCTATCCCAGTTAAGGACTTAATTTTTCAGAAAGTTGAGGTGCTCCAAATGTGTGGCTTCTTTGCATGCACACTTCTCACAGCTGAACATGAGAATTGGGCAAGTGTGTGAGCAGATAGGCTGAAATACCTGTTTCTTTGTACACTTCACAAGTAGATCGGTGTTAACTGCATATACAAAGAAGGCATGCAAAATGCACGTGTCAAAATTTGCATGGACATTTGAACCTCAAATTTCTGAAAACAAAGCTATTAATTACCATAGCAGTAGTGATTATAATCTCATTAAGTATGGCCAGTGCTCTGTAGTGGGGGGCAAAAATGACTCTTCCATTAGGGGACTTTTCCCTAATTTTTTAATTTCTGTCAGTCCTGTACAGATTCTAATGACATCTGGACAATTAAAGGATGATTTAGAACTATAGTGAAAGGTTGTACTTTTCAGTTTATATAGCTTTAAATTTAAAGCTGTATCTAGAACAGAAAAAGGTATGATTTATTAGGAGCACTTGAAAAGGCATTTGAACATTTCAAGGTGTAGTGATTTACTGTAGTGATTTACTATCTAGAAAATATGTATATATATATTATTTTATATATATAGTACTCCAAATTTGATTGAAATGTTCTATGTATTTAATTACATCGTAAACGTAAGTATTTGTTGAAAGCATGTGGAGATATCTTAAGTTACTGTAAGAAGAAGAGTATCAAAATCACACAATGTATGTAAGAAAATTGACACAGTTAAATTAGTGTGAATTTTAGGGAGTGCTAGAATAAACTTGTTTTGCTTTAATGAGTTTGTTCATGGATAAGATCCTTACTGATTATTTTTTGAAAATACTGACATAAAATATAAGCGATTTCTATGAAATGACAACAAAGATCTGCAGTATGGGCATAAATGAGAAGATTCCTGAGATACTGTGTGTGGGCCAAGCAATTTCGATGGGCATGATACCTTGACTTCTCGTGGACATGAATGAAATATAAAAAGTCTGACAGTTTTGTGTGATGTAGGGCATGTGTCTTATAATGAATTGCTTTTCAAATGTGTTCCCAAATGTAGCCTTTAGATTCATTCCTCACATGCTGCATATATTCTTTTACAAATGTGATCATTAGTAGACTCTGATTGTGCTAAAACGAAAGGAAGATAATTTTGAGAGGGAATTTGTGTGTTTGGAGGGGAAGGATAATTTTGGTACCGTTCCCGCGTTTCAAGTTTTTAAAATTGCATGAAAGCCTTTTTCCTGTTGCAGTACTGCCAGATTTGTCGAAAGGGAGATAATGAGGAACTGCTGCTCCTTTGTGATGGTTGTGATAAAGGCTGTCATACCTACTGCCACAGACCCAAGATTACTACCATACCAGATGGTGACTGGTTCTGTCCTGCCTGCATAGCAAAGGTAATACCAGCCACAGAGGAGAAGTGACTTACAGTGACCTTTTTATAGATGGTAGAGTTACAGGTCTGCCAGTGCTTCTTTCAATGAAAATAATGTCTGTGTGTTTTATGTTGTGCTGGCAATAAATCATAGAATCATAGAATTGGTAAGGTTGGAAAAAGCCATGAAGATTGAGTCCAGTCATTAACCAGCAGTGCCAAGTCTGCCACTGCCCCCTGTCCCTCAGCACCACAGCTCCACGGGGGGCTTGGAAACCCCTCCAGGGGTCACGGGGACTCCCCCCCTGCCCTGGGCAGCCTGGCACAGCCCTGGGGAACCCTCAAGGGGCTGCAAGAAATTGTTCCTCAGCTCCAACCTAAACCTCCCCTGGGGCAACTTGAGGCCAGTTCCTCTTGTCCTGTCCCTTGTTCCTTGGGAGCAGAGCCTGACCCCCCTGGCTCCAGCCTCCTGTCAGGAGCTGTCAGAGCCAGAAGGTCTCCCCTGGGTGTCCCCTGAGCCTCCTTTTCTCCAGGCTGAACCAACCCAGGTCCCTCAGCTGCTCCTCCCCAGACTCCTGCTCCAGCCCCTTCACCAGCTCCTTTGCCCTTCTCTGGCCACGCTCCAGCCCCTCACTGTCCTGCTGGGAGGGAGGGGCACAAACCTGACCCCAGGATTTGAGGGGCTGCAGCCTCCCCAGTGCCCAGTCCATGGGGACAATCCCTGCCCTGCTCCTGCTGGCCACCCCAGTGCTGACACAGCCAGGATGCTGGTGGCTTCTTGTCCCCCTGGGCACTCTCTGGCTCATATTCAGCCAGCTATTGACCAACACCCACAAGGTCTTTTTCCACTGGGCAGTTTTCCAGCTACTCTTGCAAAGCTACATCATTGCAGAAGGATTTTAAGAGTCAGTAAAGGCTATGGTTTTTATTTGTTTTAAACTTGCTGTTTGTGTTTATTATTTTGGGGTTTTTTTTTTAATATAAGAGGGTACAGAATTTTCTTGCTGATTCAATATCATAGTTTATTTTTCTCTGTTTAGAATTTTTTTCAGTATTTGTCTTTCAAGCTTCATTGTTGACATAGCAATGTCTGACATTCTGTTTAAAAGAGAAATTGGAGGAAAAGCTTAGTATTTTTGTCATTTTTGTACAGCATACTTAAGTTTTACCTTTTTTGATACCCAGCATTTGAGAGGTTACGTATGTTTTCTGTGAGGTTTGGGGGTCTTTTTCCCCCTCACAAGAAATACAGTCTGAATAGAACTTTACAATAGTTCTGTTCAAATGACTGAGTAGTTAATATTACAATTAGCAGTTAAAATTACAATTTTACCATCCCTAGTTAGTCCCTAAAATTTAATGCATTTCTTGCTAAAATTGGTAGGTATGTTTTCTGTCATTACTTCTGAACACTGTAACTGGAAAAGTAGCTTTGCAGTACTCAGTTTTTATATTTATATTCAATTTTGTGTTTTCTCTGGGTATTGTCAATGTGATAATTTTTTCTGTGCATCTTTCACAGAGGAAGACGTACTGTTTTTAAAGCGTTATGTGCAAAAGTAGTAATAAAAACAGGCTACTGTTGAAAATTGATTGTGTAGTAGTTTATAAGGGTTTAACTTGGACTGTCATTATCATCATTATATTACAACTTGCCATGTTACAAAGATAGAAATTACCCTATCGTGCTGTAACTTACTGCTACTTTTGATGTTCCCAGTATAACAGAATTTTTAATTTTTTTTTTTTTCTGTCATGAAAGCTGAAGATTTAAAGGTGACAGAAATTTAAGACAACTTGAGAACCTAAATGACTAGTAACAGGAATTTCTACAGCCTTACTTGCCTTTAGAGAAGAGCAGAAAGTGAATAATCTCTGATATTAAATATTACAATTGTTTTGGTGCTTCTACTTGTCTGATCTTCACTGCTGTCTACCAATAATAACAGAGGTTTCTGTAATGTCTTGGTAATTGCTTAGTTCAGTTCTCTCTATTGTAGGCAAGTGGTCAAACTCTAAAGATAAAAAAACTTCAAATCAAAGGGAAAAAAAGTAATGAACAAAAGAGAAGCAGGAAATTAGCAGGAGATACAGAGGATGAAGACTCCGCAACTACAAGCACTTCCTTAAAAAGAGGAAAAACAGACCCTAAAAAAAGAAAAATGGATGAAAATGTTTCTATAAGCCAACTGAAGCAAGAAAATGTCACTGCTGTGAAGAAGCCTAAAAGAGATGACTGCAAGGATTTGGCTATATGCAGGTAAAGTGACAATTCTAGACTTGGGTAAGTGTTGAAACAAGTAGTGCCCGATTCTTTTCACCTCTCTTCAGGGGAACAAGAACCTTATTCTGTGTCATGTATCCCATAGAGGGTGTGATAATTGGAGTGTCTGTATAGAGGGTTTAATGTGTGCATGCTCGGAGGAAACTACCTGGTGTCAGAAGGTGGGCTGTGAACTCTCCTCCTCCATGCCCCTCCAAGTGCAGGCGCACGAACCCCGACAGCAGTGGCACTGCCAGCCTTCCC
>JANVCC010000118.1:932696-969949 GCA_025345505.1 Todiramphus chloris collaris | reverse complement strand
CCCAAACCCCGACAGCAGTGGCACTGCCAGCCCTCCCTGGTGTGGCCCAAACTGTGTTTTTCTTTCAGGATGTTGATCACTAGAGTTTATCTCACCTAGGTAGCCTGGAGAGAACTTAATGCTGTTTTGCATACTCAGTTAAGATGTCTGGCTTTAGCAGCATGGTTCTCAGCCTTGCACAGGGCACGGAATAAAGTGTTTTCCTTTTGTAAATGAATAGGTGGGCAGTACATGATGAATTTATGGCACAGTGAAAAACCTCTCTGAATATATGAACAGCTTAAAAATATTGATTTAAAACCTTATTTTATTCAGCATGATTCTCTCAGAATTGGAAACTCATGAAGATGCCTGGCCTTTCTTACTTCCTGTAAACTTGAAACTTGTTCCTGGTTATAAGAAAGTTATTAAAAAACCTATGGACTTTTCCACCATTAGAGACAAGCTAAGTAGTGGACAGTAAGTAAAACTAAGTACATTTTACTTTACATTTTTAAAATAATGAAATATTAAAATACAGTACTTCTTTTAACATTAGTTAAACCATTTTGATCTGCCTGCTCTGGCACCTCTGTGATTTACAGGGAAGATGATAATTCTTGACTGTATGCTTTTGTCTTTGCCATATGCAAGTGACATAGTATGTCGGGTGGAACTGGCTGAAAAACAAGAAAGCTGCCAGGTCGAATGCACAACAGGAAAACCTTTTTTCTTTCCCCTCATCTTTCCTCCTTGAGAGATCTTAGTGTTGTTAGCTGTAAACAAGAACCAGCTGTGTGGGCTTTAAAGCTTCTGTCATCCTTACAGACCGACCCTCTGCAGCGTCCATCGGCTCCACACAAAGCGTTTCCTCGGGTAACGCAAGGGGTCTTTTTAAAGCTCCCCAGGCTTTTTCTCCCTTGAATGTGAGATTCAAATGCTCCACATGTGCTCATTGGTATCAGTAGACTTGTAACTGTTACGTCTTTTTTAATAATTCCTGTGAATATTGGAACACAATTTGGGCCACGTATGTTCAGGATAATAGAAACCGTAACAAAGAAAACCTTACAGGATTGATCTGGGCAGCCTTTTTTTGTACCTGATTGGTGCTTGTTTAGGAAAATGCAGCTGTACTCCACACGTACTTTAAAAGGACTTGAGCCCAGGAATAGATGAACTAATGGAAAATAGCTGTAGCAATTTAACTAGAAGGCTATTGATGGGAAGGCAGAAATTAATTTAACAGAAGCTTGTTTTCCAGTACAGGCTTGAAATTCTACCTTGGAGAGTTTTTGAGGAAAATAACAAATACCATGATAATAAAGTAATTCCCTCCAGTGATGTTCATTTTCTTGTTAATGTTTAAATTAAAAAATTAAAAGTATAATTAATGTGTAGAGCATTAATTGAATATTCTGTGTCTGGTTGTAAACTCACTGATGTCAACGTAGTTGTTTCTCACGTAGCCGAAGTGTTTTTCCCCTTTGATTCTCTGTGTTCCAAAAGTTATTCACCTTTTTCTTCTTTCAGGTACCCCAATCTTGAAGCATTTTCGCTAGATGTCAGGCTTGTTTTTGACAACTGTGAAACCTTTAATGAAGATGATTCTGACATAGGCAGGGCTGGCCACAACATGAGGAAGTATTTTGAAAAAAAATGGACAGAGATTTTCAAAGTGAGCTGAAGTTACCAGAACTCTCTTTCTCTTTCTTTTTTTTTTTTTGTCATTAAATGAGGACTGATGAGACCAGCAATGTGAACTGTATTTACATGAAAGTGCAAGGCACATGCGTAACTAATGACTGTTTTTTTCCTTTGAAATATCACAGAGTTGTGATACTAGTTCTAAAGGCTTCACTCCTACAGCAACCATGGCCCCTTGGTTATTGGTTTGTATGTTTTAACAAACTAATTTAGGTAGAACAGGGAAGCACACCCAAAGAATTTCAAAGAAAGGGGTGTTATAGTGCAATAGCAATTTAAAATATATCAAAACGCACTGAATATTCAACCACCAGAGCTCTACTCGGGGAAATGGTTCTCTTTTCCCTTTCAATAAATATCTATTTTTCATTTTTTTACTTTGTAGTTTATTTTTTAGTGAATGTATTTAATTTTATGAATTATTTATGATTATACAGCATTCAGAATCTTCGTTTTCTGTGAAAAGGAAGAATTAGAAAATTGCTTTAAATCTTGAAAATACAACAAGGAATGTTTTAAAATATAAAACAAAGCCAAGTAAAACTGTTTACACTGATGTGCTGTAAAAGCACTAAAAATTAAACTTTACTGTAGAGTTACAAGTACATTTATATATATGTTGCTGCATCACTTGTGTAGTTAAATTGTATTTCAAGACTGAAGAAAGATTGAAACATGTATATACTGTTCATTATTGTTTATATTAAGTCTTGTTTTAAATATGTATGATGTGTACATATTGTTTGCAGACATTATTGTTTATGCCTTAGAAGGACAGTAGCATTTTATTTTAGTCTTAAGGTAATTATAGCTATATGGGTTGTACAGTAATTATCCTCTACCAACACTGTGGAGTCTCCTTAATCTTGGTAGTGCCTGCCTTTAAAACAGGGTGTAGGGGATATTAGTTTTCCATTTTTCTATTTTGTTATATAATTTCGAGCCACCACGGCCTCAAATTCAAGTATAATCATTTGTATCCATGTGGAATAAAATTGTGACAATTTCCTACGCACACAGTATTTTTTCATAGAAACATTTCCCTCCATTTTCCTTGCCACAGAATTAACAAAAGAAAACCCAACAAAAACATTTGTAACCACTGTGTTTTATCTACTGTGTGTTGTGGTGGCCTGTTGGGGCAGATAGATCAGAATTTTTTTTGTACTAATGTAAGAGTACTTGAAGTTTTATTTAAAAAAATGTTGTGGAAAGGTAGCATTCTTTTTCTTTTCCTTTTTTAGGAGTGTTATTTTTCACTAGTATGTGTGGCACGGATACAATAAAAGACTGTTTCGCAAACCAGATTTTCTTGGCCATTTTAATACTTCAGATCCTGTGTATACAGGAATTTTTTAAATAGCATCTCGTGAGTCTTGCATTTACCATTCAGTTCCTACTATAATGCATCTAATTCTCCTGGCATTTTAATGGCAGTTCAGAAAGAAGCAACTGCTGAGCAGTTCGGCCGCCTGTCTGAACGAGCACAAATTACGTGAGCTGAGCCCTCCAGACGTGAGCGCTGGGCTGCCCCGGGATCTGAGCGGCTCCTGCCAGCCCTCTTTGGTGCTGCTGCAGCTGAACGCACATGCTAATGTAACACATGCCACGTGGAACGCTTCTGAAAGCTACTGGCCACCCAAGGTTTTGGGGTTTTGTTGGTCTGGGGTTTTTTCGGGGTCTGTAGAAGGGTATTAGCCATAGAAATCTTTCCTCTGGCTGAAGAAAATAGAGGAACCTCGATACCTTTAGCTCCCTCACCAAGTAATGTTCTGGGTTTTTTTTCCTGGGGCGGGGAGAGGCGTGTTGGGTTTTCCTTTAAACTAGGCCTGCCGTGCCTGCATCTGAGAGCCTTACTTTCTATCTTCCCTTGCCATTATACCTCTTGTCTCTGCTGAGAAGGAACAGTAACTGCCTGGTTTTTAATACACTTCTTGTTTCTCTTGCTCTCTGCAGAACACCTTGTTCAATAATATTTTTCTTTTCTAACATCCTGTTAGAATAATTCCTGTTACCTAGAATAAAAAAAACCCCACATTTGAGTGTCAGGCAGTCTTGCATTCTAACAGTAGCTCCACCACTGACTGCTTCAGGCCTTTCCTTTTCATCACCTTTCAGAAGGCTTCAATAAAAAGGTTTGCTGACATGTTCCAGAGAAGTGAAGAATAATCAGTGGTTTAAACATGTGGCAGTAGACGTGTAAGAGTGTTACTGGTATGCTTAGGTTATTGGAAAAGCTATTTCTTTGATGTAAAACAAGAGGGTTTTTTTCTGAGATTGTGTTCTGGTTGCTGCTGCACCTGCCGTGCCAGAGGTACTGTTAGTTTTCTGAAAAGTCAGAACAACGTTACTAGCTACACAACATGCGTAGCTGCGCTTTTTCAGCTTGCATCCCGATTCAGCTGAAGAGATGGGCAGGTTAAGGAAGTAACTGCTACTGTAGCTGTGCCAACGAGATGAGCGTCAACTCGCTGAACTTGTCGTTACCGGTGTGTTGCTTCGCTCACGTCACGTGCAGCGTCTTAGTTACTATTTCAGTAAAATTAAATTGTCAGGGATTATTGAATGGCAAGGTTGAATCCCACACACACCATTGTGTATCTCCACAGAACAGAGCAGGGATTTAACCACTAGAAAGTTTGCCAGCTTTCCCTCCCGTTGATGGTTTCTGTCTGTCTTCGTAGAGGAAAAGATTTCCAGTCTGCTCTCTTCCTTTCTGAACGAAGTGTGTTGGTGTTTAAGTTCAGAGAATTTAATGACAAGCTTTCAAATTCTTTATTTTAAAGTACCATTAATGGTGCTCAGTAAAGAGCGTTCTGGTTGTGAGTGTAGGGTTTTTGTCTCTCAGCATCTCTTTGAAAAAAAATGAATATGAAAGCAGCTGAAGTTGTAGTTTTCACAGACAAAACACATATCTTTAAAAAGGGGTCTAAAGCCTCTCTCTATATATGATTTCTGTAGCTTCCTAATGGCAGTTGGAAGGTTAGAGACTCTCTGTTTACTGTGGATGGGCACAGACATGTGAGGACAGTGATTTTACATGCACTGAGCAGGTGCCCATCGGGACTTTATTAACCTTGCATCGTTCTGAGTTGTCTCGCTTTTACCAACGTGTGCCTGCAGGCTAAGGGCTAACGACTGAAATCAGGAACTGCCCAATTACACCATTCAATTATGGAACTTTTCAAACTACCTTTAGCTTAGAACTTCAAACTTAACCAGGAACTTTTATAGCTAGTATGTACACTCAGAAAAAAAAATTACATGTTATCTTTTATTACACAGATTTCTGTTGCTTGTAGTGACCAAACTAACCATCATTACTAGAACTGAAAGTAGATAAATTTCTGGGCATGTTACTGATTCACAATGTCTTATTTAGCAAGTAATTTCAAGTTTCCCATCTGTAAAATACTACGGAACAGTCTTTTAAGTGTATTGGTCTTTAAGTGTTGCGGTATTCATGATCAACTGTCCACCCTCCTTGAGTAAGGAAGTCTCTTAACAATTGATGCAGAGCTCTTTTAAGGCCAGGTGCTTTGCTTAGTAACATTATCTTAGGGCTTGCTCAGCCAAAGCAGCACCTGTGCACGGGGCTGAATGCTGGCCCCACCCTAGGATTCTGAATAGTTACGGAGCAGTCGTGAGCCACTGAGTCCAGCAGCATGCAATCGGGTAACACACGCTGGAGAAGGCAAGATACGCAGATTCGAACGTGGAAGGTAGGTCATTTACACAAAAGGGAATGTTTTCTGGGAAAAGCCTGATCGTGAGGAAGCGGCCTCCTTTTCCTCAGAGAGCGCAAGGGCCATGGGAAGCCGTGTGTTCTGCGGGCAGTGCTCGGCACGGCTCTTGAACTTGCTTCCCTTGTTCCCGCGCTCCTCCTTCACGGGTCAGAGCAGCAGGGGCGAAGCCCCAGCCCTGGCCGCTTGGTCCGAGGCCAAGGCCCAGGAGGTGCAGGGACAGGCAGCCGGGATCTTCTGTACCGCCAGCCGCGCCTGCGGTCCCGCAGCGTCAGCACACACGGCCACTGCTCGCCCACACGGCCATTGCTCGCCCACACACCTGGCGTTGACCCTGGGGGCAGCTGTGGCTGGCCCTGTGCGGACCAGCAACTCGGCACGTTCGGCAACATCGCTTCTGGAGTTCTCTGTGCCGAGGCGATCGTCGCAAGCTCCTTTCCTGCCCCCCCGTCCCTGCCCTTCCTGCCCCCGGGTGTTTCCCTCAGCACCGCTCCCGCCAAGCGGCACACGGGCACACGACGGCCTGTCCCCTGGCGGGGCCGGGCCACCCAGCCCGAGAGCGGGGCGGGCTGGGACAAGCGCGGCCTCGCCTCAGCGCGGGGAAGGGCGGGGCGCTGAGGAGGCGGTTGAGGCAGCTGCGCCCCGTCGCCCCGGCCTTGGCCCGTGGTGCAGCCCGGGGCAGGGGCAGCCGGCCCGGGACAAACTGCGGCGGGGAAGGCGGCCGGGGGCCCTCGCGGGGCCGCGCTAGGGCGGGGGCAGGGGCTGGGCCCGCTCGCAGGCGGGTCCGTGGCAGGGCCGCGCCCCAGAGCGGCAGCTCCGCGGGAGGCGAGATGAGGTCTCCGCCGCTGCCCTCAGCGCCCGCGCCTCAGGGCTGGCTGGGCGTGCCCTGCCGCAGTCCGGCGGAAGGGCTGCGGTCCCTTCCGCGCCGCTCCGAGGCGGGGCCCTTGCGAGTGTTTGCCTGGAAGCCGCTCTGGATCCCGGGTAGGGGCCCGGCCGCCCTCGGCAGCCGCTTCCCTGCGCGCCTGCGGAGCAGCGGCGGTAGATGGTGGTAGACTGGGCGATGACAACAGGACCGGCGCTCTGCGGGGCCTGGAGTTGCTGTAGCTCGTTCTGTGAGCGGCGGCTGGCGGGTTAGGAGAGCGTTGTGTTTGCTGGAGAAGGTAACGCTCTCATGCTAAACATCTCTCTGGTGACAAGCGGTCCAGGTTCTCGCTGCTCCCTCAGCTGGGTTAAACTCTTGGTACTGAAATCTCTCGTTTCTGGACTGGCTTTTCTGCAGTGAGCTCCCCAAAATGCCATAACAACGAGATTAAGGTGCCTTTTTCAGCCTCAGCTTTCTAGATGTCAAGCTTCACCCTGACAGTTCCCCAGTGCTGAAGTACGCTGATTTCCTTTCCCCAGATAAGAGATCTTGTTGACATTACTTAATCTGTTTAATGGCTTGAAGAAGAGTAGCAATAAAGTGGGGAAGAGAGCGTCCAAAGAGCTGATCTTTACCTAAATCAGCAAGTCATATACTGCCTGAAGGGAACATTTACTTGGCGCTTATATATACCTTTGTGTCTCTATGTGTACGTGTGGATACATACATGTATGCATAGGCATATATATATATGACTACATATATATTTATTTGAAAACAGATACATGCGTACATGTATAAAACCATGCCTATTGGTGGTTTCCTCTTGGTTCTGAAATTGTTCAGAATGAACCTGCACCCCTGACACACGCACAGTGCTGGGGCCAGCTTGGGAGTGCTCAGCACAGCAGAGACAGGGACCTGGTGGAGCGGGGCCAGAGGAGCCCCAGCGATGCTGGGAGGGCTGGAACCCCTCTGCTGGGAGCCAGGCTGGGAGAGCTGGGGGGGTTCAGCCTGCAGAGGAGAAGGTTCTGGGAAGACCTTCTGGGGGCCTGTCAGAAAGATGGGTATTGAGCAGGGCCTACAATGATAGGACATGGGTCAGTGGTTTTAAGCTGAAAGAGGGCAGGTAAGTTGGGTGAGTGGCTGAGACACTGGAACAGAGAAGTGGTAGATGCCCCATCCCTGGCAGTGTTCAAGGCCAGGCTGGATGGGGCTCTGAGCAAGCTGCTCTAGTGGGAGGTGTCCCTGCCCATGGCAGGGGGGTTGGAACTGGGTGATATTTAAGGTTCCTTTCAACCCAAACCTTTCTGTTATTCAATGATTCTCTGCTCCTGGGGCAACCCCAAATAGTGCTTTGACTGTCTACAGTGCCTATTTATTCAATTGTCTTGAGTGTAGATGCAAATAGTAACAAATTTGAACTGTGAACCTCTTAGCATAAATTAAATAACTGGAATAACTTGTTTTGCCACTTCTCTAAGATAAAGTTGCTTCTGTATCATCTTGCATGTTGTACTGCAAAATTGCAAGTTGACATTAGAAATTTAGATATGTTAATTCTAACCAAATCATAAACCCCTTATCTCATTTCCATGGTTGATCTCTGATTTAAGTTGAAGATAAAGCAATGCTTAGATGAACAGTCTGCCTCTGGAAATGAATTTGTTATTTTCCTGGAGAATGTGTGCTGTTACAGTAGTAAGTTTCATTTATGAAATAGGAGAGATAAGCCTGTTAAACTTTTTTTTCAGGTGTTTTTGTTCAAAGTAGATAAAATGGCAACACTCATTCGCACTTTAGCAGATCATAGCGATGATGTCAACTACTGTGCTTTCTCATCGTCGTGCTTGGCTACTTGTTCCTTGGACAAAACAATTCGAGTTTATTCTTTAAACAACTTCTCTGAGCTTCCATACTCGCCTTTGAAAGGTCACACATACGCTGTCCACTGCTGCTGCTTCTCTCCATCAGGACACGTTTTAGCTTCTTGTTCAACAGACGGCACTACCGTGGTGTGGGACACGGCCGATGGTCGGGTGCTGGCAGTGCTGGAGCAGCCCAGCGGCAGTCCAGTTCGAGTCTGCCGATTTTCTCCTGACTCCACATCCCTGGTGTCAGGGGCAGCGGATGGGAGTGTGGCTCTTTGGAACACACAGTCGTGGAAACTGTACAGGTGAGTGCCAGATATTTTTTGACAGCTTTGTTTATAATGACAGGAATATAATGTAAGTAGCACGCTGTACTGTGTACAAGACTTGCAGACTAACAGCGCAGACTCATAGCATGAGGAAACAGGAATACAATGTAGAAGACCAAAAGAGTATCAACAGGAGAGGAAGGAGTGCTGAGTCTTCATTTTTTAAGTTAAACAGTGTAAACTCAAGAAGCTTTAATTTTTACTAAGTTATCTTTCTTCTAAATCCAGGGTTTTTTTTAAGTTCATGGAAGTGTGTTGATTTCACATGAAATCAGTTTGCATTGCATACTGCATGCATCTGGCTTCTCAGCAATGGGTCAACAAACTACACTGCATAATATACAGTTAGTTAGTAGAGCCTGACTGTGCTGTGTGCTGTATCCTGCTTTAGACACAGTGGCTTTTAATTAGGTATTTAATTACAAGGCTATGTGGAGTCCAGGAACGTCTTAGAAGCTTGATAGTAACCCAGACATCAAAGAGTTTGGAAACTATTGACATATCCTCTAACCACAGCTTAAACCGTAACAGTGATGGAAAGGAGTATTGGATCAGAGTGAGTTAAGTATGACAGTCAGCATTTTACAAAGGTTTCCAATAAACATTCGAAACAAAGCAGGAGAGCATTTTTAGTCATGTTGCACAGTTAAACTCAGGAACCGTAGGGTCTTCAAAGTCCTCCTCTGAATCTCCCTACATGTCAGTAAAGTCCTCAGGCCACTTGTTGTAATGTGTACTTTAGCAAGACATTATTTAGGTTTTAGAGCAGCAGTTACACAGCATTGTGCTGAAATTAGGAGAGAAGACCTTGAGAGAACTGATGAGATGTTTCACCCAGGATGAGGCAGCAGCCATTTCCAAAAGGCAGACTTGTTAGTTTTGGTAATCCCTTGTCTAGCATGTTACTGCTTTTGTGACCTTTGCCTTCCACAGTAGTGATATAGGTGTGAACTGTAAAATGTTTCAAAATGATTGATTATAGTTATCTGAAATCATGTAAATCTGGAAACCTGTCCATAAACAGAATTCTTAGCGGTTCTTGCCACCTTGTTGTTTGGAGTGCATACAGAAACACTGAACAGTTGTTTTGTTTTCAGAGAAGAACGAGGTATTGATTATGAAAGCAGGAGACAGGATGTCTGGTGGAGTTTCACTAATCTTTAAATAGGCAACAACAGTGAATGGGTAGTCATATTGTATGGGCACACTGTGAAATTTATAGCCTTGTAGATAGTGGGTATCTCCAGGAACAGGCAATCAGGATGTCTCAAGGCACCCAAGCAAGCTGAACAGACAAGAACTGGTTTTGCAGCAAGAAGAAGAATTTTAGGCTTTAGGTCACCAAAAGAACACAGTGATGAAGAAGAGAAGATGAAGTTAATGTCCACCAGCAGTCTCAAAAGACCACCGAGGGGAGAAAAGACCCTAACCCTAATTTTACTATGCATGCTTGGACTATGTAAAATAGTTCCAGGAACCCATTAGCATAAGACTACCCTTCCTAGGAAATATAATGAATACATATGTTTAGCCTGCATATCAGCGATGAACCCAGCTGGCATCGGCACACGCACGTGGAGGAGAGATCCCCGTGCGCCCAGCGCTGCAATAAAGAGTGCCTGGGGTCACACTGCGTGCTACTGAGTTTATCTCGGGGGTTCTTGCCTGGCCACCCCTGGCCTCCCACTGCTGAGGAGTGATAGAAAGCAAGGGGGCTTGGAAACTCCGACCTTTGAATCAATTACATATTGTTTCCTAGATTTATGTTTAAGAAAAACTGGGAATTTCAATATTTAGTATTCTGAAGTCTAAGGGTTTATCTATTCTGAGATATTACTGGTGAAGAGGTTCTTTTGGAATACTTGTTACTGATAGTGAAAACCCAGAAATAGTAAAAAATCATGTTTTACAGGTATGTGCTGTAATATATTCAATGATGCATGTTGTAGACCTCCATCCTTAATTTCTTCCTAGTTGAATGGTGGATGTATAATGACTATGTAGAAACTATATTGTTATTTTAAGGAGAAATTACCGTAGTTTGGTGTTTCTCTTCTAAAGGAACAAGAACAAACTTGAACGTTCCAATCCTGTCCACTTCACTTTTAATCCTTGATTTCAGAGCGTTAACATGCCAGCGATAGTCAGCTAAACTTTAATTGTATATATTTTGGGATATGTGTGTGCATATATATATTTCCATCTGATTATTTTTTAAATTGTTGTCACTTCTAATTGCAGATAGAAAAGTGTTTGTGTCCCATTTCCTAAAGCTCAGATCAGTATTACTCAGAAATTATGAAGGTGCTTAGTTAACCATCTAATTTCAGTCTGTGGTCCTCTGTTACTTTTGCAAAAGTTGGTTGTGTTGCTGCTAAAAAAAGAGAACACCTTTTACCACGCAGTTAGGGCACCTGACTCAATCTATGGATGGCAATTACAACAGAGGTATCCAGTTACTCCTTTTCAGCTCAACTGTTGTAACACACCGTTCAGGTTGTTAGATGGCTGTTTAAATCATCTCTGTGATGCCTGTGAGCAACATGAAAGTAAGTTAAGATATGGTTTCCTTAAAGTGTTCTCTCTTTCCTCTTCAGCAGTTATCATGCTGATACCCAGCCTGAAAGTCTAAAATGCATATTCTGAACATCCATAAGACTATTTTACTGTTACATTTTCAGAGCAGAATCTGCAGCTTTTTTGTGAAAGAAGGAAAATTTTAAAAGCTGCACTAAGGAAAAAGAACTGTACACATCAAAATGGGAAGCAGTGTATTTGATAATATTCTTAATGATAGAATTAAGGGAGCCAGTGCTTTTCTGAAGGTCCTGGGTCTGATTAGAGAGACTCTCAGGGAAGTTTATTGACTTGTCATCTGTAGTGTTAAGTTTGCCACCTCTGGCAGAAAATAACATTTCTATCAGAAAAGAGAATGAGCAGCTGCTCTCCAAAATACAATCACAGAGTAAATAAGGCTGGTATTTCTTGCAGGTATTTCATATCTTCTGACTCTTGCTTATGGTTGCTTATTTTTCCTGTGCTTAAAGATTCAGCTATGTGCGCTGGGCCAGATCTGGTGTCCATTTCAATTGATGTTGGATTACTATCAGATAACCTAAAGGCTGTTAGGTTGACCCCACTTCCATCCCGAGGATTGACCTCACTTCTATATCTGCTAGTAGTGTTCTTTTAAGTTCAGCTTTACAAAGTGCTTTGGCTGACCTGGTTAAAATATAGAAATAATTTTTTTCACATTGCTTTCTCTTATGTATGAGTAGCCAAAAATTAACCCTATAGCATAAATCACAAAGTATTCTGTGCAGCTACAGCTTATCATTTGGGTTAGTAGGTGTTCTGCTTTGTCTTTAAAACAGAACAGAGAAATTGTGGGAGTATTTTTTCCTGTCTGTGTACATGTAAATCTATGTTATGATAGTTGTGTATTTGTCTTTGACTTCTATAATTTATCCTGACATGGAATTTGAACAGTGCATTATGCCTTTCAAGTGGTAAGTCCATGCAGATTGTCTTTAGTTTGAGAATTATTTTATCGCTGAGTTAAAATTACTGCCTTGGGTTGCCATCTCACAGTTTTCCTTCTGCAGCCAAAGAGCAGGTCCTGGTACCTGTGCAGCTGTGCTGATTTTGCAGCTCTTTCCACAGGTGGTGTGAGTTTCTCTGCCTTCCAAAGTGTAAAACTTAGAACAGTTTGACTTATTGTATCAGACTGCATTTTAGAGATCACTTCAGAACGTTACTTATTCTAAACTCAAATCTTGTGCACTCTTGCTTTTCAGATCTGGGAATGTTAAAGATGGTTCTTTGGTGGCCTGTGCGTTTTCTCCCAATGGAAGTTTCTTTGTCACTGGATCGTCATGTGGTGATTTAACCGTTTGGGATGACAAAATGAGGTGCCTGTGTAATGAAAAAGCCCATGATCTTGGCGTTACCTGCTGTGATATTTCTTCACAGCCAATTTCTGGTTAGTCACTTGACTCGTCAGGGGGAGAACATGGAAGAAAAGAGTTATTTTATTTGTCGCTGTCTTTTATTTTCATTTTCTTTTTGTCATCAGTACTTGAGATACGAATGATATTGGGAAGAGGTGGTGTTTTAGAATATTCTGAATATTCTTAAGTAAAAGTTGTGGTCAGGGCAATGACAAGGAATCTAGGTCAACAATCAAGGTAATTCGCATGCTTAAGATAGTTTTCAGTAGCTAATTGTCCTGCTAGGGTTTTGGAAAATGTCTGTAAGTGAAGCCTATCTCCCAGGGCTGACAAGGGTGTTAGAAGATGCAGTCCTTAAGTACCATTCCCACTTACTGTGTCATACTTTGGTTGCCCAAGGAGCAGGACTGGATTAGAGCAGTGCAGAGAACTGTAAACCTGACAGGCTGAGTGCTTGAGCTGTGGGATGTGCATAGACTGTTTTCCTGTATTTGACTTCAGTTGGAGGAATCTGGGGGAGCAGTAAACCCAGAATCTCGTGTGCCCCACTAAGATGTGGTACTGTTCAGATGTCTTACAGCTCTTTTAACTGACCTCACTCTGTAAGCTGCAGTTCAATTTTGTCATTATGTGCTTCTTCACACTTGTATTGGGCAAAAGCTTTGTTTTTTCTTTTGAGAATTTAATCTGATATTCTTGTACATATTTTGGTATTGAGATCAAAAGCATGAGGCATGAATACTGTAGGCCTTTCTCAGGGCTGCATTGCATGTTATGTTCAGTTTTCATTCATTTCATATTCGTAAATCTTTCTGTGGACCTAAAATAATTAAAACCTAGATTTCTCTATATGCAAAAACATGTATACTGAAAATTGCATATCAAACTTACAGCTACCTCAAGGAAAGCTTTGCATTTGCATGGAAAGGCTTTTAAAATGATTGTTGTGGTTTAACCCCAGTAGGCAGCTCAGCCCCATGCAGCTGCTCGCTCGCTCTCCCCCAGTGCGGAGAGAATTGAAGGGGAAAAGTGTGAAAACTCATGGGTTAAGATAAAGAGAATTTAACAGGTAAAGGAAAATCCATGCATGCAATCAAAGCGAAACAAGGAATTCATTTGCTGCTCCTCATGGGCAGGCTGGTTTGCAGCCATCTCCAGGAAAGCAGGGCTTTGTCATGCGTGACGGTGGCTTGGAAAGACAAACACCATTGCTCTGAATGTCCCCCCCTTCCGCCTTCTTCCCCCAGCTTTACATGCAGAGCATGATGTCATATGGTCTGCAATAGCCCTTTGCTCAGCTGGGGTCAGCTGTCCTGGCTGGGTCCCCTCCCGGCTCTGCGCGCCCCTGGCCTGCTCGCTGGCTGGGCAGGGTGGGGAGCAGAGCTGCCCTCGGGCTGTGCAAGTGCTGCTCAGCAATAACCAGCGTGTCCCTGGGTCACCAACACTGCTCTGGTCACAAATCCCAAACACAGCACCATAGGAGCTACTAACCCAGCCAACACCAGTACACCAGTACAGCTATGCCACACCACAGACTTTTTGTATACTTGTGTGGGAACGTATGGCTAAGATTACACAGCTGTATAGTGGGAAGAAGCATTTGCACAAACAAGAAGAGCTTCTATTTGAAGTACCCTGTTTGAAGTTAATTGCACTACAGGAAAGTGCTACAGCCAAACAACCAAATACAGGAACTTCTGAAATATTGTAAGAGTGAAAAGCTGAAAGGTGAATTTGTATGTATTTTTGTCAGGTAGAAGTCTTTAGTAAAGAAAATCACGTAGTTGTTTGATTTTGATGGAGGTTGGGAAATTGGACAGAAGCCTCATTGTCAGATTTAGGAAGTAATTCTGTAACTTGTCTTAACAACTTCGTAGGTATACTTTTGTGCTTTCCAGATCTAATATGGAGGCAAAGTTGTGTCTGTAAAGATCTATAGTATTCTTTTTTCAGAGGACACATAAGCTCCTCTTTCAAAGGTACCCAAAATTATAACTGAGCTGCCACTTTCATCTTTCAGTGCTAAACAGAGCAGTGAGTACTGCTGTCTGTGTGCCATCTTGGCTGAGAAAATGATCCAGAGCAGAAAAGAAAGCAGGAGAAGCAGCGGGGCAAAGAGCAGGACAGAAGCAGGAGAAAGCTGAGCAAGCAGGCTATGGGCATATGCTTCAGAGAATTAGTGACTTGACAATATCAATCAAGTGTGTGTCCATTGAAAGGTGTAGGGACAGCATTGAATGAATCTCTCACAATGGAAAGGGAATTAATCTTTGAATCACACCTCTCGCTATTTCTGGGTGAAAATACTACCCAAGAAACTCCATCATCAACTAAGAGTTTCATCTGGGAGGGGGGAAGGAACACAGTGATTGAAACAGATCAGAGTGCAGTTTCCACCTCTCCATTTCCTGTTGAGATTATTCCCGCGGTTTAAAAAAGTATGTTACAAACCCTTCCTCCTTCTGCCAAGATAGAGAAAAACAGGCAAGGAAGAATTTCCTACACTCTATATTTTTTTTCTTATCTGATTCATAATCACTCTTAATTTTATTTAAGCCATATGTTACTGAAAGTCAACACTTCTCCTTTTTGTGTGCTGCTGTTTAATCACCAAGGATCGGAATGTCAGGGTTTATTGGCAGATTTAACACATTACAAAATCCATACAAGTGGTTCTTATCTAGTAGAATTAAATATAGTTTTAGCGTAATACTCTCTTTACCTGCTTAATCCACAGCAAAATCAGAGCCAGAGTTTCTGATTGGTCCTTTGTGCCTTAGGCAGTATTTCTGTCATGTACTTCTACCTTTAAAGTGGCTTCAGTTGGAGTTGCACAGAAGCTTGTGAGAGCTAGAGCAGTTGTAATGCTGTGTGGGCTTTCCCATCCGACTGCAAAGTTTCAATGCCAGCCTCCTCCTGAATAAGTAAACTTCAGTGAAATTACCTACTAATTACTGGGAAAAAAAATGCAGATCTTGCTAAAACTCTCTAGTGACCTGAGTGGAAGACAGTATAGTCGTCCTCCAAGTTAGCCCAAAGAGCTCTGCTTGCACAACACTAATCAGTACCTCATGAAGAATTCAGTAACTTGTAAAATAGTGTCAGAGTCTTCAGAGTCTGTGCTTATTGTGACAGGATTCTCATCCAGACCAGGTTTCCAAGTAACATGTTCTTAGTTGCCCAGAAATGTGGTTTTTGCAGCGTGATAGCTAATGCCTGCTACTCATCTCTGCAAGAACCAAATCTTACACTGTAACGTCCCAGCAAGGATGATGTGCTTTGATGCTTCAACAGATTTGTACTGGCAGAGGTGATGCTAGCTCTGTGCAGTAGAAGAGCAGAAATTGGCACAGGACTTAAGAATTTAAAAAAAAAAAAAAGGCTGAAACAACGCATGTAGAATGGAACATGGTAGTTGAGGAATGTTCACATCCACTGAATAATGAGGGGCAAGCTATTGAAACTATACTGTTGTGTTTCATCTTTAGTGGAGTATTTCTCAGTGCCTGGATGGCCAGTCCATGGCTGTGCTGCAGTCAGGAAACATCACTTTGTGTATAAAAGTGATGAAAATACCCTGTCAGGTACTCTTGGCTTTTGTATGTGTGTACCTGGATAAGCTTGAGAACTACTGAACTGGAGAAGAAATGGATATAACCATGTAATTTAGGTTAAAAGGCTGTATTCTTGTACTCAGTAGGCAGAAGAATCAAACATCTTCCATTTCAGTTTAAGAACAATTAAAATATGAGCCCAGTTCTGGTCTTTACTCGTACAGAAAACAGTGTAACAGAGCTACTTGTTTCTTTTAAATGTTTTTAGAACTTCTCCAATTATTTTTATTAACATTATTTAAAAGTAGTACTGAAATTAAGGAAATTTGCCAAACTGCAGTGTAAGAATGCTGAGGTAGTTTACTGATATATTGGTACTTTCAGTGCTTCTGATTCCAACTAATATATTTGAATTTTGTCAGATGGTGAACATGGATTCAGATACTTCCAGATGGCCTCCTGTGGTCAAGATAATCAGGTCAAACTCTGGCTTATTTTGTTTGCAGATTTCTTAGGTGTGTATATTGATTTTTTTTTCATATTCCAATGCCTTAAGTATATAGTGACAATTTACATGTAAGGTCAATTTTATACCCCTGTCAGGGATTCACAGACAAACTAACCACAATTTGAAAGTTTTCTTTTGACTGTTTATCAGGAGAGCAGCTATGGCATGCAGCACTTTGTGACATTGGGCCCTGTAGATTTTATTTAGTGATCTATTTACCAAGATTTGTAAAAGTAAAGATTTAAAAAACAAAGATTCCCCAATTCCCTCAAACTTACTGTTATGATGAACATTTGAGGTTTAATTAGCATTTTTATCCTTTGTTGACCAGTAATGTTTCTACTGTGGCCTTTGAGCAGCCTGGTAGGTTGAAACCTTTTATGCATATAGTTTACCTTAAAAGATTGAACTAGATGGTCCTTGAGGTCCCTTCCAACCTGGTATTCTTTGATTCTATAATTCCATAGTTCTCTTATCTACCAGGCCAGGAAGAGGTTTTCTTTCATCTTGCAGCAGTACATCTTGGCCCTTGAGCAAGAGCTGGAGAAATGAAAACAGTGTTGGCTCCTGCTAAAACTGCAGTGTAGCTGCATGACTGCTATGTAGAGACTGGGCAGATGGCCAAGAACAACTTCTGTGGGTATTTTTTTTAAATCTCTTTTATATAGAAGTCTGTAAGGATGAATATCGTACGTATAGAGACACATTTAATTATCCAAACCACTGATAGACACGCTAAGACTACAAAGTGAGGAAGTTAGAGTTGTTTGTCATCTCTGTGATCTTTTCTCCCCTTTTTTGTAGACAGTTTGTCACAGAGTCAGATCTTTGGTGCAGCTTTATGCTTCTAAAAGCAGCTTGTCTTATATTTTGTCAAATATGTCTGTATGCACTAATTTACTTTTTATGTTTTTAGGTGTTGAATTAAAGTATAAATGCAAATTGAACGGACATTCTGCCCCAGTTCTGGCTTGTGCATTTTCTTCTGATGGGCAGATGTTAGTTTCAGGGTAAGCAGTAGCTTTTATTTCCTTAAATTTCATGCAGATGGCTGTCCAGGTTCACACTTGAGTGTTGTAAACAGGAAGCTCAAATGAGTTGGAGATGTCAAAATACATTTCCAATAATTACGTAATAGTTCTGTGACCTCTAGAACTATTTAAGTGACTTTCCAATTGGTCTGTGGTTGTGGGTGATTTTGCTTGAAATCTAGGATGCTGAAAGCTCTGTTGTCTTGAGTACTGTAATGAGATTCATGATTTCCTGGTTTGGGGCCTTTTATGTGCATAGTCTGTGCCCTCTGTGATGAGAAGGCTGCTGTGTGAACCAGGGCAGGGTCACCCAGTGTGGTCTTACAGCCAGACTGGGGAGATACAGACAGAAAAGTGGACGGTAAGCTGTGTGGAAAAATGATGGGACTGTCAGGCTCAAACTGTGGTTGGGGATCAAGCTATTTAAAGAGGAAATTATCAGTAAGGTAGATGTAATAATTTCTAGTTTTATGATGATTAATGACCGTATGGTTTTATTTTGTGCTTCTCATGAGTAGTGCTTAATCTCTAAGTGGCAACAAAATGCTTTGACTCTAGGTTATAATTGCCATTTTTACAAAAACTTTCTAAACTGAAACAGAAAAACTGGTGCCTTGCAAAGGATAAAGGAAAGATTAGAGTAGCCAGCACATAAATTTAGAACTCTATAAACCCCAGGAGACAATAGCTTGCTTTCACAGTTTGCTCTCTTATGGTTTGAAGGAAGGGGTCTTTTCCATATTTGAAGATCATTATGAATGTTTGTGATCTAGAGTTATTTTATTTTCCATTAGACATATGGATTATTGGTTTTGCTTATCGTAAGTGAAATGGCTATCCCATAAAGTCTTTCAAGAAGCACTGCTGTCATGGTAAACAACTATGCAATTTGTATTTCATGAAATATTTTATCTGTTGATTGCATTGCACTGCTTCCTTTAGCTTGCTTTGCAAATGAAAAGGTTTCAAAAATAAATAGAAGTGCTGAGAGTAGATCATGGATAGCCAGGTCCTGTGCATCTGCTTTACAGATACTGCTGACAAAGACATAAAGTACAGGCAGTGGGGAGCAGGGACCAGTTCACATAAGCACTGTGCAAATACTTTACATCAGAAATTCTCATGGAAGTGCAGTTTTTGGTTTTTAACTGCTGTTTTTTACATCAAGCTGGAGGTACAGCTAATCAGTGTTGTTTCAAGGTGGTGGGTGGAGGGGATTTAGGTACCTAAGCTTTTCATAAAGTGCTGCTAAGAAATCTGCTTGCTCTTACTGTGTTTGTGAAAAAGGTTTTTTTTTCCCCCTCTTCTTAATTATAAATAGTTTCCTTTTTCTTCTATGTGTCATTTTAATGTTGATGTCAATTTTTTTTTAAGGTCTGTGGACAAGTGTGTCATAATATATGAGACTGTAAGTATACGGTATAGTGTAGAGCAAGATCATTCCTGGATTGTTGTCTTTAAGTATCAGCACTGTTTCTGTAGTGTTTTACCAACATTAAGAAATACTAAAGAATCGAACCGATATAAACCCAAAATATTTACTGTGCATTGTGGAGGGGGAAGGAGTTTGAGAGAGAATGTCTCTTGGCAATTGATCAGTCTACCACACTTCGTATTTGCTTTTCTTTGATGGGGTTTATTACTTGGTTTCTCCACAGTAGAGTATTATTCAATGAATGCCATACTTACGTGTTATCTTCATATTGAAGTGAAAGAATTTTTTGTTATCCTATGTTTCTAAGTCCTTCCAAGGCAAGAAGGACTGTGGCTTTTGACATAAAATGGGGAATGGTGATCATAGAAATTCTTTATTAATTATGTATAAAGTGCACATGAAATAGAAGCATAATAAAGAATTCAAGAAAGTTGTTACGTTAAATACAATGTCTTTTCTTTAAAGCATATTGTTTAGGCATTTTCTATAAGACAGTAACTAATTCCTTTGTGATTAACCTGTAAGTGGTATTTACCTTGAGTGCTTTATAGTATTAAATAATAGTAATCTTGCTGAAAATGAAGAATGGACAAATTTTAAGTTTCTCCAGCTTGCTCTGCACATTGTACTGTACTGATACATGTTTTTCAATTAGGGTTAGAGTTTTTCAGCAACATCACTGATTTGATACCTTCCCAATTTTTGGCCCAGTTATTTTAGTAGTTTGAAACTTAGACATGTAAGAAGTCCCCTAGATTTTTGGAAGCCCAGAAAACTGAAGGATGCAGAAAACTACACCATAAGAATTTCTCAATGCTTTTGTGGACTTAGGTAAATGGGACAACCACTTTTATAGCTGTTGAGGAGAAGTGGGAACAATAAACTTTCTTGGGAGAAAGTGAGATTTCAACCTAAAATAGGACACTTTTCACATGATGGACAGCTTGAAAAACTGGAATGCTGCTCAGTCCTTTAGTGATTCAGACTGTCTTTGCTCTTCATCTTTCCAATCTGCCTGTTCCTGTCAAAGAAATAGTATTGTTCGCACAAAGGAAAATCTTTCAAATTGTAATTTAAAACTGTGTGGAAAGTCAGGAATTTGTTTTTTAGTAGCATCTAGTGGCCAGGCAGGAGAAGCACAGGTGGGATTGGTCACTGGCCCGGCTGAAGGATCTACTTGCATTTCAGTTGCTTCTTCACTTCTGGTCATTTCTAATCCTAGATTTGTAGAATAAATGTTTTTATCCACATGAGCAACCAGCCAATATGGATGTAATTATTTCAGCGGGTATTTCTGGCCTTGTTGTGCTGAAACTTCCATGCAGGCTGCTTGTGGAAGGGCACGAGTGTTCCAGTGAACTGAGCAGGGGCTTTCAAGCAGGAAGCTCAGTTTGCATTTCTGACTCTACTGCTGATGATCTTTGGCAAGATTGTCAAGAAGTCAGAAAAGTTCTGTCATCTTCCAAGAAGAAACATTAGTCCTTGTTTGAAAGAACATATACAAATGAATGAACATTCTTTTTATTCTTTAAGATTTAAAATCACAAATATTCTTTTACAGAGTACTGGCAATACCCTTCATACTTTGTCTCAGCATACCAGGTAAGAATTCAATATAATTATTCTGTTTTACTGTTAATAAATAAAAGAAATTACGTTCTTTTCTTATGAATTTTCACACATTTATTTTTATTTGTAGATATGTTACAACTTGTGCTTTTGCACCATATAGTCCCTTACTTGCCACAGGTTCAATGGATAAAACTGTGAACGTTTGGCATTTTGACCTTAAGCAACCCTGTGCAGGTTAGTGTGTGAAGTATTTATAATCTGCTCTTTAAATTTAAAGGACCATAGTGTTGAACACCTTCTGAAGATGCGAAAACTCCAATTTTTCTTACAAGCAGTTAGTTTGTAACCTTAGGGTTATATGCATGTTACTTGTCTTTTCTCTGAATTGATCTTATTAATGTCCTACAGAGGTACTCTCTTTTCATTTTTTTAAAGAAAATACATACTAAAAGTGTTTTAATTTTATTAATCTATATCTTCTTTTCTGATATTCACCATTTCTTACTCTCTGGACAGTATTTAACAAATGAATGTTATTCCCAGAGTGCTGAAAGATGTTTTGGACAAGTATCATTGGCGATGAGTTAAACAGAAAATATGCTAATTGGAAAATATGCTAATTACAACAAGAAATGCAGCTAACCGGTTATTATAGATGGAAAACCCAGGATAATTAATGTTACAAAATATATCAGCACCCTAAAGTATGTGGAACAAAGGTACATAGGTCTTTGTTCAAAGCGTAAGAGTAAGCCTGGACTTTGGTCTGTTTTCTAAGGATGCATGAGACTTGGCTTCAGTGTCTGCTGATGATTTTCTGTCTTTAAGTTCAATTCAAATTCAAGAGAAGAGTAGCCATATGAGAGATTAAATTTCTCACACTTTGAAACAGGTAAAAGACAAACCTGAATTATTGCATCACCAAAGTGGTGTCTAACAAGCAGTTTATTAGATGTTGGGTAATGCGGAGCATCGTGCCCACTTGAAAACCTGCATTCATTACTGCCACTGTTCTTAGAACTGGGGTTTTTTAATTGGTTTGGGTGGGGAAGGAAGAGCGTTGTTGTTTTTTTCTTTTTAATCTGTCTTTTATCATTCCTTTCCAAAGGAAATACTGTAGAAAATGAACCTAAGGTGGCTGTTGAGGACTGGTCAGAGGATGATGTTTCAGCCTGGCTTTGTGCACAAGGATTAGCAGAATTTGTTGGGCTTTTCAAAACGAATAACATTGATGGCAAGGAACTGCTCAATCTCACTAAAGAAAGTCTGGCTAATGAATTAAAAATCGGTAAGAGTATAGAAATTGGAATAGTTTTTAATCTTTAGAGTACATGTGAAGTGTTGGAATGAAAGTGAGTTAGACATTCCATACATTGATAATTTTTTCCCTGCAATGCATTTTAATTTCATTACTAAGGCTGCTAAAAACTCCTAAGATCACATTATCCACAGTACTCTTGTTGTATGTTTGCTGATACCTAAAGACCTAAAATGAACTTCCACCAACACTGCCATGTTAAGTGGTTTTACCTACTTTTGTTTCTACTTTCCTTTTTGGATCTTGTATCATTAAGCTGTGGAAAAGGAATTTCAGCTTTTGTGTATAGTCAATGATTCTGACTTTGGTAAATAGGGTACTCTGTAGTTTTTCCATCAGCCTGCAAAAGTGCCATGTTTATGTGCCCTTGAATTTAGCAGTGAAATTCTTCAGTGTACTGTTACCACAATAGAGAAACACAAGGTATGTTTTAGTTTTCACTGATTTTGGAGCTGAAGTGTTTGATGTTGACACCTAGTAAGGCTCCAGCAAGGCTTGCTCGGCTCAGACACTGTGATTTATCAGGTGTCCTAGTTAATACATCATCCTGTCACTTTATTGCAAATCTGTGATTACACTTCAGAAGGAATCAAGTGGAAGTGCCCTATTAGTAGTGATTCTGCAGCAGCCATGCTGAAATAAGAAATTTAAGGATGGTGATCTACACTGGAGCTTTCTGAATATAAGTTCTTTATTCTAATTATGAGGTCTGGATTTAGGTGTAAATTAGGTGCTGGTGCGTTTGCCAAAGTCAGATCAAAAATAGCAAAAGGCTGAATGAGTTAAGAAACCTTTTAAAAAGTACAGTTTTAACTTTAGATATTGGTATTCTTCATTGTCGGAAGATCGCTCCCTTCCTTTTTTGTGTTGTGTGTGTGCTGTTGCTGTGTGTCAGATCATGGTATCCCTGTGCATCAGCCAGCCTTGTCCAGTTGTAGAAAGGCACTGAGGTGCTGGAATCTGTCAGGAGCTGTCATCCCTGAAAGACACTTGGCTCCATCAGTTCCTGCACACATTTTCTGTAGCACTGGAGTCCCTAGAACTCCACGGCAGTGACCACCAGCTGAGGCTAATCGAATAGTGCTGGCTAGAGAGTTCTGTGAGAATTGCATGCGGTGCCACCGGTGGAGAGAGCTGACCCACAGCCTTCTCCGGGGGGAAAGCAACAA
Organism: Todiramphus chloris collaris; assembly: GCA_025345505.1. Taxonomy (NCBI): domain Eukaryota; kingdom Metazoa; phylum Chordata; class Aves; order Coraciiformes; family Alcedinidae; genus Todiramphus; species Todiramphus chloris. Next base: position 946,921 of record JANVCC010000118.1, on the reverse strand, counting down.
CAGCACGTGTCGCCTGTTTCAAACTCAAGTGAGAAAATCTGAGCTGTAAGAGCCCAGTGCAAGGCAGGCTGTAAGATGCAAAGGGTGGACGTGGTGTTGGAGAGAGCCCATAAAAGGATGCAGAGAGGACTGATGGTACACAGGAGCTGAGGCAGCTTCTGTATGTTCTTTCCCATTGTCGGGTGAGATGCTCATTGCTCAGTCTCTGTTCTGAAGACTGTGCTGTCGCCATGCAGGTACTCTTCAGCAGGTACTTTGACACCTATCATAAGATTACAGTATAAAGAGTCATAGTTTCACAGGTATCAGGCAGCTGTAAACATTTCTTTTTAAAGCTGTAGATGAAATCACTTACCGTCTTAATAAACATAAGCTGCTCTACAAATAGGAACCAGCACGTATGCAACATGAAGCGATGAGTTCCACTTTAATGGTTATATGGAAGACATTTTTAAACAATGAAATACACTACTCAAACTCACCAGATAAAATCATTCAAATCAATCTGTTCTGAAGTGGTAAATGCTTGTGATTCTGCTTCTACATATCATTCTACAACTATAATTGGCACAGAGTAGAAGTTATGGCCTGATATATTGGACTTGAATTGCTCTCCGCCTGCCATGGCTCATGCATTTTCAAAACAGGAGAATACTGCCTGCCTAAACCCTACATGCTTTGCAGTGTTATTCAAATTGCAGTTTAGCTAAATTTTAAGAGTCTTATCACTATAAAAATACTTAAATGAGTGCATCCTTTTCTTCCTTGATTAACTGTTTCCTCTGCTCTAAAAATTCAACATTTACCAGTTCTATAAGATCTTGACAAAGAATTCTTGAGTTTTTTTACAGTCTTTGCAAAGGCAGTTTTTGTAGACCATTATACTTGATGGTTGATAGGATAGGAGCTTTTTCTTCTATTATATTTTTATTAGCTGCATATTTCCTGTCCTGTTAGTATTCGCTTCAGCTCTGATTGGCATTTAATAAAAAGGGTATCCTCATGCCTTTGAAGGCATTTGATCTCAGAGAAAGCGATCAGCAAGTGGTTCACATAACATTTCATTAGCTTCTTTGATTGTTTTTGACAGCTTTTTGAAAGAAAGCTTCATTACCATGCAAATGAAACTAACCTCTCTCCAACCTAATTGTCATGTAATATAAATAACACTGTATTAAACTCTAAGATGTTGAGCAAAAGTAAAGTGCCCGTTATATACGTTCTGGCTGAAAAGCTTGTGTGCATTCAACACAGTTCAGGTTTTCTTATTGTTAATGGACACAATGACACATTCACTGCAGTTCTGTGATGCTGCTGAGTCAGAAAATGAGGAACACACATCCTCTTCCAGTTCAGAAGAGAAGGTGGGGTACATGGTTCCCTGCCTGAATACTCTATTTCTTATCAGGCAAACTGAATTTGTGTAAGGTGAATCTTGACTTCAGTTTGTTTGCAGGTGTATTCCTTAGAACACATTACTGGGTTCAGTTCTGGGCCCCTCACCACAAGACAGACACTGAGCTGCTGGAGTGAGTTCAGAGACGGGCAGCCAGGCTGGTGAGGGGTCTGAAGAACAAGTCTCACGAGGAGAGGCTGAGGGAATTGGGATTGTTTAGTTTGGAGGAGACTGAAGGGAGACCTTACTGCTGTCTACCGCTGTCTGAAAGGAGGTTGTAGTGAGGCAGGTGCAGCCTCTTCCCTCAAGTAAATAATGACAGGATGAGAGGAAATGGCTTGAAGTTGCACCAGGGGAGGTTTTGACTGGACATTAGGAAGCATTTCTTTACTGAAAGAGAGTCAGCTCCTGAAACAGGCTGCCCGGAGAGGTGGTGGAGTCACCATCCCTGGAGGTGTTCAGAAACCGTGTAGATGAGGCACTTCAGGGCACGCTCTTGTAGGGTGGTGAGATGGGCTTATTTTGTGGTTTGGTTTTGTTTAGTTTTTCTATTTGCCTTTCTTTTGTTGTTGTTGACAGTTGGACGCAGTGAGCGTAGAGGTCTTTTCTACCTGGGACAATTCCGTGATAAAACAAGGATGTATAAGCTTAAACTGAGTCTGGAAATCTCTCATCAGGCTGACTTTTTCTTCTCTTCATCAGCAATGTGCTAGCAAAGATGTGGGTTGGTTTTTTTTGTCATTCTCTTAGGTTTAAGGTTTTTAAGGCTTACTCTTGGTTTAAGGTTTACTCTAGGTACATCCAAAAAGTATGAGTAAGTTCTTTCCTGTTTTGAATCTTTATTAAGAAACTGCGTCTGCGACTGAGCGTGACACCAACATTTTGGATCAGAATTTGAATCCCTTGTGATTCACCATGCTGGAGGAGGAGCAGACTTTGGCAGAATTGCTCAGTGGAGATTAAACAGAAAATTGCACATGCAACTTTTTTTCTAGGAATAAGCAGGGACTCTTTTCACTGTATTTCACTACTGTATTTCACTACTTACATTGTCTTTATCTTTATCTTTACATATGTCATTACAGGATCTTTACTAAGGAAATGCAGGTCAATTTTTGTTCTTCTCCATATATTTTTCTCAGTCGGTGCCATCTTCTGTCTTTGCTGATTGAGCTGACTTGCCTATCAGTGTGCCTGAGTTTTGTCACTTTGCGCACATTGTTTGAAGCAGCTGACTAATTGTACAGCAACACTGGGGGCACTGGTGTGTTACGGCCAGGCTGCTTGGCAGCCTGCAGAGTGGAGCAGTTGGTTGGAAGCCTGTTGTATCAACTCATCACGGAAAATTAACCAGAGTACAAACTCGTATTTGCCACTGCTAGGTGGGAAGAAAAAGTTGTGACACATTCCACCCGCTGGCTTTTGTCATAAACCCATTTTTAAAAGAAGGAATTTTTTATGCTGCACCAAGATGAAGATTACTGACATCTAGGATGCATTTGCCATCTTGTCAGGTTAAAATTGTAGTGTGTCAGTTTAAATAACTATAAAATTACTTTACTCGTTGTAAGATTTCTTCCACTTCTGCTCCTAGTTGTTAGAATGGCTGCTGTCTCAGACACAGATACAGCTGCTGCTTCAGATTCCCAGCTGTTGTACATTCTCAGTAAATAGGCAATAGTAAGCACTCAGATCAGCTTTGGGATCCATAATTAAACTTGTGGTCCATCCTGGGGACCACATGTGTCAGTTGGTGTTTATGATGCCTTACATGATCGTGAGAAAGGGTTTATACCACGAGATGTGCTTTGTAGAGAGAGAAGTTTGCAAGTCCCACATGTCTCCGATCAGAGTATTCTTCCTTTAAAAAAACCAAAAACCCCCAAAACTAGCTCAGTTTTCAGAGACTGGGAGACAATACTGGCACGGGTCTTTTTTTTATGCAAAGAGATTGATTATATTTAATTGCACTGAATGAATTGAATCTTTACTAAACCCAAAGATTCTTAGTGCTCAGTAGCAGACCCCTCTTCCCTGAGCCATCCCCACCACTGGGGTTTTAATTTGTTTTAAGGAATTCTGCTGTTTGCCAGGAAACAGCTCTGCTGACTTTACTTGCAACAATACTATTTATAATTTGAAAACATTTGTAGTAATATATTCATATACCATCAAATTTAAAAGCACTGTCTGTGAACACAAAGTATCTGTTCGAGGGGAGCTGTACCTCGTATAAAAGGCAGCGGTGACTGGGCTGCTGGGTGTGTTAATCACGTTTTGGGGCAATAGTTTCCTCTGAAGTGTCCTTGTCCCCCCAACATCTAAGATGGTATTCTGTTTTGGTCGGAAGTTCCATGCGTATTTTTATCATGAGTTACCTCTCGGTTATGACTGTTTTGTTTAGGGTTTGTTCCCCGCCCCCTAAATCAAACAGGCGTTATTTTTGTTTACGTAGCTCAGTCCTTTCAGTGCTTTCTGCTCAGGCTGTCGTGTTTGATAGTGGAACTGTAAATGCAAGTCATTTAAAGCAGCACTTTAGCGTAGTTGGAGCACGATTCTGCTTTGCAGGTGGCCACACCACAGTGGCATTTGGTTCTGTTTCTAGTGCCTGAGAAGCGTAAATTGATCTGCACGTGTGGGAATAAGTAGAACTTCTGTGTCCCTGCCCCCTCCCACCTTTAGTGGTTGGAATGAAGCATTAAACTAGATTATGAACAATCTTTCTGGCAGAGGTATTCATAAAATAGATCTCTCAAAATATAATCAAACTTGCTGAGAATTTATCCAAGTTTTAGGGTCCCGCATGTTAATCTCAGTACAGTTTGCCAGTGTAAAGCCCTACCGCGAATCCAAGTTAGCAGCAGCATTTCTGCTATTCCATAATGTCTCCTTCTGTGCCAGACATTGAACAAGAGAGTACATAGTGTTGACCAACTCATCAAGATTCTCTTCCTTTGCTCTCTAGAGCTGACAGAAGAGAGCTGAAGGAGCATTTTCTGCACAGCAGTGCTGCTCCGTGCCGGGCTCTGCTGGGAGCCGCCTCCCGTGCTGGGCTGCAGGGCTCTCTCAGGCTGACCCCCAGCAACAGGCAGAGGTCCATGTGTGTGCCGAGGGCTTTGCTCTCTGACCCAGGGCTCGTAAGCTTTGTCACAACCTTGCCAAGCGGATCAGCCATAGCGAGGCTATTCTGTTTCTTTTACCGATGCACAGTTGGGAGTAAATCACAGAATCATAGAACTGTCAGGGTTGGAAGGGACCTTAAAGATCCCCCAGTCCCAACCCCCCTGCCATGGGCAGGGACACCTCCCACCAGAGCAGGTTGCTCACAGCCCCAGCCAGCCTGGGCTTGAACACTTCCAGGGATGGGGCTTCCACCACCTCTCTGGGCAGCCTGTGCCAGGGTCTCACCACCCTCATGGGGAAGAGATTCTTCCTAATGTCTACTTCCTAAATGAAGTTTTATTGATACGGTGATTTTACTGATATTGATACATCCACCTGCTCATGAATGGGATGCACTTTTCTGGTGAGAGGAATGCCAGTGCACAATTTCATTCTAAAAATAATTCTCCAGTTTGGTAGAGGCTGCTCACCAAAGACAGGCATTGCCCGAGCTCTGAGGTGCCGCACGGCTACGACTTCGCTTTCAGGAGACGGGAGCACACAGCAGCGCGGTGGCATTGGCCGGCAGTGCCCAAACGCGGCTGGGCGGCGCTTTGATCCGTTGGTTTAACACGGCAAAGTTTCTGTCAGTGTGTCTTCATCTGCTTGTGTGCTCTGAGTTAAGCAGTCTGGAAGAAAACAAGGCAGCACGGCACAGCCATCTTTTTGTTTGTAGTTTTATTTTTACATGAGGAGGATGTGAATCTTTCAAAAATCCCAGGTTGGGGCACCCTTCAGTCATCTCTCTGTAAACCACAGGACAGCAACAGTCTGCAGCAGGTGTAGCAGGTTGTAACAGAGGGGTAGGTGACCTGTATGATGCCAGGGACTGACACTTGTACTGAAATGGTACAGTGGCCCTACCTTTAGCACGACCAGAGGCAGAGGGCACGGCAGCTGGTAAAGAAGCGGTCTGCCCCTGCGGTGTTCCTCATATTCAGATTTTTACTCTGTAGTTACACGTTTAACTCTTGCAAGCAGTCACTGTCCCAGCAGCGTGTTTTTGTAACACTCCAGGCATGTACAGAAGTTACTGCATTTGTGGCTCGTACGGAGATTTTTACAGTTTGCCAGCTCCTCTCATTTTGGACCTTGCCATTTTATGGCTTGTATTAGATGTGAAACAATGTTTGTATCAATTTCAGTATTTTAAGCTTTCAAAGTTGTGTCAATATTTTAAAGGCCTTTTTTTCCTAAGACTAATACTAAAAAGCCATTCTAAGAGTATTTTTATATCTTTTTAAACGAGGTTTTTCAGGGTTCTTCTGTGAGGGTGATGTTTTTTGTTTTCAGTCCAGCACAGTTGGAAGCTGGGCACTCACTGTGGTGTGGCAGAGGGTGAAACAGGCACAGCTAAGAAGTGACGGGGGTGCAATCCCAGGAGGCTCTGGCTGAGCTCTTCGGGTGCCGCCCGGGGTGCCTGCAAATCGTGTCTGTGCTCATTGGGGGGCGAGGTGGGGCTGTGTCTCCTGAAACACAACTGCTAATTAACACAAGACCTCACCTCTTTGCCTTGTGTGTCTGTGGTGTCCACGTCATGTACCGATGCTTTTCAGAGTCTCTGGGCCTGCGCAGTAAAGTCCTCCAGAAAATTGAAGAACTGAGGATGAAAACGATCTCTGCTTCTGGTGCTGTCCCTGATGAGTTTTTATGTCCTATAACAAGGGAGCTCATGAAGGATCCTGTCATTGCAGCAGGTATGTCTTTGAATGACGTTGACTAAAATGAGTTACCTAAGGGTAAAGATAGGTGTGGGAACACAAAAATGGGCATCCCTTATCAGGTGTAGAAAGATTAACTATTCTAAGTGGCTGTGCAACAAAACAGAACTGTCAGAAATGTTTAATATTTGCCAAATTACATCTCTGCTGGGGAGAACACTGCCTCAAGCAATTTGTTTAGTGTCAGTGCTGTGCTGATTTCTTTTTTTTTTTTTTTTTTTTAATGTTCCTTCCTTTATGGGCCCTTGCAAATACAGAATCGTGGAATCGTAGAATAGTTTTGTCTGGAAGAGACCTGCAAGATCATCAAGTCCAACCTTATTTCCAACCCTATCAAAAACCACTAAACCATGTCCCTAAGAACAACATCCAACTGCCTCTTAAACCCCTCCAGGGATGGGGACTCCCCCACCTCCCTGGGCAGCCCATTCCAGTGCCTGACAACCCTTTCTGGAGAGAAATAAGCATCGCTTAGATGTGGTGTTGGGGGATGTGGTCTAGGGGTGAGCTTGTAGAGTAGGGCTAATGGTTGGACACGATGATCCCAAGGGCCTTTTCCAGCCTAAATGATTCTGTGATTCTGTGATATCCAGCCTGAACCTCCCCTGGGTCAACAACAGGCCATTGCTTCTTGTTCTGTCCCTTGTCCCCAGGGAGAACAGACCAACTCCCACCTTGCTACAGCTCCCCTTCAGGTCGCTGTAGAGGGCAATAAGGTCTCCCCTCAGCCTTCTCTTCTCAAGGCTGAACAGCCCCAGATCCCTCAGCCTCCCCTCATCAGACACAGTCTCCAAACCCTTGACTAGCTTGGTAGCCACCTCTGGACCCTTTCCAGCACCTCAATGTCCTTCACTGCCCAAAACTGGACACAGTATTTGAGGTGTGGCCTCCCCAAAGCCGAGTCCAGAGGAACGATCCCCTCCCTGCTCCTGCTGCCCACACTGTTCCTGATCCAGGCCAGGATGCCACTGGCCTTCTTGGCCACCTGGGCACTCTGCTGGCTCGTGGTCAGGTGGCTGTCAGTCAGCACCCCCAGGTCCTTCTCTGCCTGGCTGCTCTCCAGCCACTCCTCCCCAAGCCTGGAGCTGTTGGGGGTTGTTGTGGCCCAAGGGCAGGACCTGCCCTGAAGCCCTGAACCCACTGGGGTGCCTGGGGCCGAGTCCTGCCCAGCTCAGGGCATGGCCAGTGGCCCAGTGCCAGCAGTGTTCATCACCAGTCAGTAGTGGTGTTGGCCCTCAGACCTTAATGGGCTTTTACTTCCCATGATGGATCATTCAAACTGAAAATAAAGTCTTATTTAACATGTGCAGAATGTATTTTGATGCTTTCCAGTCAGAGCTAGAAACATGAACGTAGCCCGACCTGCTTCTATTCAGTCAGCTTTCATTGTGTTCAGGAACCTTTCCTAGTAAAAAGAAGTGAAAATTATTTTTAAAGATTTACTCAAGAACTTCAGATCCAACTAAATGGAAACATTTAAATTGTGATTGAAATGGAATAGTTTTATTAGTCAAAGGTGTGCAGTAACGTTAACGCCAACCTGCCATTTATACATTTTTTAGTAAAGCACAACTTTGACCGAGGGATGGACTTGTCAGCAGGGCGCTCCTCCCACCTTAGGCAAGCTTTTTGGTGTTTTTCTTTTCCTTTTCCATCTGAGTTGCTGGTTTTATTCCCAAGTCGGGACAGTGTCACAATGCACAAGCAACTGCAGTAAGGGCTCTTGTGGTTTCTTTGTAGATGGCTATTCCTATGAAAAGGAAGCGATGGAAAACTGGATCAGCAATAAAAGACGATCTAGTCCCATGACGAATCTTCCGCTCCCCTCTCTTCTGCTTACACCAAACAGGACGCTAAAAATGGCCATCGGTCGCTGGCTCGAGACTCACCAGCAATAGGTAAACCTCCTAGTTTTGAACTAGTTTGGTAAAATTCATTGAAATGAAATCGAGTGTAGCTAAAGGAAAGAATTGTATCTGAAACAACTGGAAAGAAAAAAAAACTGTTTCCCTTCTACTCTGTGGCTGCCAAGTAAATGTTTGTCAGAAAGAAAATCTTCACTGGTGGAAGCTCCCAGAAAATTACTGAAAACTTTAAAAGTTACTGGTAATTTTACTTTGTGGTATTTCTGTTTAGTAAATGAAGTAGCAGATTCACAGTTTTTCAAATAAAGTTTTCAGTACATTTTGAGTTTTAAGTTTTGATTTTGCCAAGTTAGTCTTTCAGAGAATAAGAAATAGCAAAGTATATAAACTGTAGTTGTTTTTCTAATTTAAAACCCAGAAATGTGTCTTTCTCTGTTCCCCATTACTGAACATGCAGCTGGAAAAATTAGGGGAGAGTTTCTCCTGTAACCATCAGCGACTGCATCTCATTCCAAGGTATATTAATAGTCTTTATTTTGTATGGAAAAAATACAGTAGCTGTGCAAAAATAGAACTACAGGACAAAACTAATATAGGACTTGTACAAAATATCCAAGAAACAGTAAACAATAAATAAGCTAAAGCATAATGATGCAAACTCAAAGACTGTAAAAGGGGTACGGCTGTTTACAATGTACAGGGAACACTGTATGCATACAAACAAACAAGATGTGGAAAGTGGCTGAGGATGTAAAGCTGATCACTCCAACCTAATTGCACTCTTAGGAATGTCACCACAGCTGTTTATTTTCAGAACATTCTTGCCAGTATAAACCCTTATTTCCTCTGAAAAACTTCACAACTTAATCCTGCACATACATTTCTCCTCAAACTTCCATCTTCACGGCATCAATTTCTTGGATTTCCCATTAAAACACTTACTCAGCGTTTCACTGCTGTACCTTTTTCACGAACAAACAATAAATCATTTTGCTTTAAGATAGCACCCAAAGGTGATTAGATAAACTACATAAAGTGCGATTATTGTTAATATGCCATAGTATTGTGTTCTTCAGTGCAGTAACCAATATGGTCAAAGCCTTTCAATACACATGCAAACGTCACTGTTTATTTTACTTGATTTCTTCTAGTTACTAAAAATAGTTATATTTACATGTCAAAACATGGCTGCTTATAGTTTACTCATACACAAATTATTTATGCTTCCTAAATGTACATCATGCAACCCAAATTAGATCCCACTAGAAAAGTGATAAAATACTATCTTTGATTTAAAAAAACCCGCATACATACATATACAGATCTGAGTAGTACGCAGCAGATACCTTTCTTAACACTGGTTCGAGAAGTAAGCACTTAAGCGTTAGAGAGGCACAATTATTACATAAGTGGTGAGATGTAGTATAACCAAAAGCCAAGACTAAAAGCCCTATGTAAAAGGAAAGTCTTTAATGGTAAAACGTAAAGGAAAGGATTTCTCTGCCTGAGGTCCTTGTTTGGTGGAGTGATGGTCCTGACGCTCTCTACAGAACTTTGCTATTCCAGTTGCTGCCCCTGTCCTGTGCTGGCAGGAACAGTTTCAAGTGGTTGTGTCCCATGAAGTACTGGCCTACATGGACTGCTTACTCAAACGCACACGTGACCAGCCAGTCGGTGCTTCGTCCAGAACTAACAGCCGACAGTGTTAGGAGCCAAGTTTTGCAACCATGTAAATACACGAAATAATATTTATACATTCGATTCGATGAAGGATCGCTTTGGTTTGGTAGAGGGGACGTGACTCGGATGGCCCTCCTTCGCGGCGGGCGGCTGCTGTGCCGATACAGCGTCCGGGTATGAATGCGGAGCTTGGCTCGGGGCTCTGCTGTCTGGACAGTGGGTGGCTATTTGGCACTTAAACTCCTCGTGCTCTTTAGCCTGCATGCCATTCTGGCTGCTATCTCCCGGGGCAGCACCAGTGGAGGACATCTTAGTTTGGTAGTGTCTGACTGAGAACTGCTCAAAATTTGAGGACTGAATGCCCCCAGAAGCAACATTGGTTGATAGTCCATCCGATGCCTGAGGGTGCCAAGTGCGACTGGATTGAGTGTTTTGCTGCTGAAACCTGGCAGTCTTATCCATGATTCCCATAAACGGGGTATTGCGAGGTCTGTGTTCAGCAACGGTGCCCTGAACCTGGGTAACGTTACCCTCCTTGAGTCGAATGTCTGGGCCCAGCCCCTTAACGCTCTCTGAAAAGCTACTGGCTGAAGTTAAGCTGCTGGTTGAGGTGGCAAGAATCATACTACTGGATGGAGAACTAGTAGAGACACCGCTGGTTACAGGACTTTGCTGCCTGGCTTCACTGAAATTCGTCTGAGCAGGAGCTGGTAACCGGTCGGCAGTTTTAGACTTACTTGCAAAGGAATGAGCAGAGCTGTTCTCCCCGTGCTGCGAATGGGCACACGGGCCGGGCAGCAACTTCTCAGTGTACAGCTCAGAACTAGGACCTGTGGAAACACTTCCAGATGATAGTGTGCTCGTCCCATCCAAATGCTGGATTTTAGAGTGCCGGACTGGCAAGGGACTTTGGGGAAGATGCTGGAAAGGTGTCTTTGTAGTACACTGACTGCCTCCCAGTTTTGACCCAGGCTGGATGGAGCTCAGGTGCTGATTAGTTTTTACAATCTGTGCCTGCTTTGTTGGCTGCATGATCAGGCCAGGCTCTCTCAGATATTTGCTGCCTGTTCTGCTTTGAGGGGACGCAGATCTCGCTTTCTGCTGAATGCCTTCTTGAAGGGTCCTGCTGTATGATGAAGGAGCCAAGGAACGCTGCAGCCTTTGCGGAGAGGAAACAGATTCATCAGGGTGTGGCAGTTCATCCTCCCTGTCTTGAAGATTAAAATGATCATTCACACCTTGTGTGACGCCTTCCTCCTCGTTATCAGAGTTGGTCATTTGCTGTAGCTGCTGGGGGGATTGATGCTTCTGTTGCTGCGTTCTCTGGAACTGTTTGCATTCCTCTTCCACCCGAGCCAGGAGACGTTTTATCTCTTGATTGCTGGGACACAGCTGTGCAGCTTCACGTAAGTCAGCAAGAGCAGCAAGCAGCTTTCTGTGCAGGAAAAAAACCAGCAGGCTTTAATAAAAACCTAGGGCAAATCTGAGTTACCTGCGACTAATCCTCCTGCACCACTTTCAAAGAAATATTCTGATTTGTCATCTCCTGCTGTAGGTGCTGACAATGTAAGAGCTGGACGTTCTCCAACCCAGGAAATTCTTCCCTACAGTGAAAGTGCAGAGCCAGCCCTGAACCCTTCCTCTTGTCTGGTAACAGCTTTTTCAGGAAGGCAGCAGAAGTCTGCTGATAACCCTGGGAAATGACGTGTCGCCTCAGAAGCCCTGTACTGTTACGTTCAGAGTGGTAACTTGCTGAACGCTGCTTCACGATCCTTTATTGTTCTGTTCAGAAAAGACGGGTGTCTTTTCCATCTTAAAGAGATGGCTGCTCCTCTCAACCCTTGCCATCTCAAACTGATCATGTTTCAACATATCCTGTCCTATAAAAGCACCCAGGTATTCGTGGTAATAAATAATGCAGTGCTGGAGTTTGGTGGCACACTGCCGATGACACTCTGCTGAGTCCTGTGGAGCAGCAGTCCCATTCGCTCCTACGCTTCCTAAAATAACCCCTTTTCACACCAATTTGCCACTTCTGGATGGTCTGGAAATTACCTGCAGGAGTACACAATATTGCCTTTGGGATGTGGTTGGCTTTAACTGACGCAGAGACTTAATACAAGTGGAAAGTGTACAAGGAAAATAACTTGTTCTTTGCAAATTCCAAATACAACCGGTGGAAAAGAGAGAGCGTTACTGGAAGCATTAGGAAGTTAAGAAAGTCAATGCAGAGAGATGAACTAAACGGTACCTGCTGTTCCTCTTGGCTCTTGCTCTAGCATAATAGGCTTCGTAAGACTTGGGTTTCAGATCCAATGCTTTGGTAGCAAACTCTTCAGCCATACCGAAGTCCTGGTAATTCAAACAGAGGCACTCGTTACACCCTGGCAATAAAGGAGAGCTGCGTGCTCTCGGTTCACAGTTCTGCTCCAAACACGCAGGCAGCTTACGCAGTGCAGGAAGTCACCGTCTCCAGCTTTCTGAAAGCCTGAGAACAGACCTCACCTTGCTAACCCCTCTCTCATGTCTAAGGGAGACCGAATCCAAGGTAGCTAAAAAGTAATGTTAACGCAGGTAAGACGTGGTTATTTTCAATCCAGAGATGTTAAACTGCCAGAAGAGGCTGCATGTTTAACAGCATAAATGGCCACGTCAGACTGCAAGGCTTTAGACTGCTTTGAAAAAAAGGCCAGTTAGAGACCTAGGAATTTTGAGAAAATCAAGAAAAATCGGGCAGTGGGCTGGAGTAGTCCAGGGTTTTCTCTGATAAGGTACATGGCATTCTTGTAGTAAACTGCTGGTTAAAGCACAGACTGCCCCCTCTGCAGCCCTGCTTCGCTGATGCCACAGATGGCAGAAGCACACCTCATTTTTCTAACAGCCTTGCACAGCGCAGGGCGGGCATGGTACTGAACTGCACTGAGCACGACGAGACATGAGCCTGGAAAGTATTACTGACAAATGTCTCACGCAAGTGGTGGTGTCAGTGGGGTCCGATAAAAACACACACGCGTGCATGAACTGGTCACAGAGCCACTTTCTGCTGTTGATTTGATGCAACTGAAAAACCCAATCTGATCTGAGGAGTTCCAGCAGAGGAAGGGAAGGATCAGCACTGCTGGGCAGAGCAGTGGCACAGCTGCCTTTGTGAAGTCCAGGACACCTGTGGTTAGAAAATCTTCCAACGGGAGCAGATGGCAAGAGAGCCAGCACTTAGGATCCCACGCAGCGGCAGGAGATGCTGTGTGGGAACAGAGGGGTGAGGGTGGTGTGTTCCATTTAGTCTTTTAACGGTACCAAACCATCCAGCAGTTCATCATTCCAAATTAACTGGATTGCATACAACACAACTACAATCCACTGCCCCTCCCTGGAAGTGTTCAAGGCTGGGTTGGACAGGGCTGTGAGCACCCTGCTCTAGTGGGAGGGGTCCCTGCCCACGGCACGGGGTTGGAACTGGGGGATCTTTAAGGCCCCTTCCAACCCAACCCATTCTGTGAGTCCATGACAAGAACAACTGTAATAGATCCCGCACAGCAACACGGCCTCATCCTATGAGCTGTCCCCCGCCTGATGATACAACAAAGCCCCAAATCAGGATACAGTGAAAAGGATTCTGAAATAGCAAAAATAAACATCTGAGCACAAACTCGGTAACGCAGCAGAACAAAAGTGTTAGAGTCTCAGTGCCAGAGAGGCAACAGATTAACAGCAAGAGCTTACGTTTGTTTTTCGGCGGCATCGAGATAAATTCAGGTATAACGAAACTCTCAGCTCGTTGAAAGGTTTCATTTCTTCTCCAAACCCTTCCCTCGGAAACTTCCTCAAGGCGTACTGGTAGCGCTGGGTGGCTTCCTTCATCTTACCCTTCTACAAAGTGAGGGAACAAGAAGAGCCTTTTCACAAATGCTCCCCACTGTTAGACTGTTGCAAAAAAGCACATTTACATTTGACATCTACCACCAGGTTCTCTTCAAGGAGAAAACACAGAACCAGGTTTTTTAAGAAATGAATGTTTAAATATGAATGACAAACAGACACAGTGAGCAGACTCGTACCTTAACTAGAGGTCGTGTTTGTGTCTAAACTCGGACCTTCAATGGCACCGCACCAGGGTAACATTTGCATTCACAGACACTGCTCGTACCAGGGAAAGTCACGTACGTGCAATCACCGTCTGGTGCAGTTCTCTCTCTGTCTCTCTCCACAGAGCAGCCAAGGGTCTGACGGGGTAGCTGGGTGGAACTCCCCGGCGCGGGTGCCTCTGGCAGAGCACCCCCTCCCTGCGCAACCACCCGCGACTGCCCGCGTGGGTGGTGGGGCCGCGGCCGGGGCTGGCGGGACACAGGGGGTGCAGCACCCACCAGTGAGCCAGCACCCACCGGTGAGCCAGCACCCACC
>JANVCC010000118.1:858865-932296 GCA_025345505.1 Todiramphus chloris collaris | reverse complement strand
CCGGTGAGCCAGCACCCACCGGTGAGCCAGCACCCACCGGTGAGCCACCCAGCTGCCTGGAGCTGGGGACCAGGCGTAGGGATGTGAAGCAGTTGGCGGCTGAGCAAGAGAGCTAACCTGTCCCTCAGGGCTGCCTGGATCCACTCTTGGCCTGGAAATACTCAGACCCTCCAAGAGATGCCTGGAGAACATCTCCATAATAAACTACAGATCTGAGGCAGTTTTGCTAAAAACACTGAATTCCTCCTAGTATGGTAAAAGTAAATCACTCCGCTCACAGGTGAAGGAATTTCTCTCTTTACTGGTATTTTCCAGGTCAATTTCTCTTCATAAACATTATGTGCTTTTTAGTATTTAATTCATCTTAACACTCAAAGGGTTAAAATTTACTGTTGAAACTGGCAAGGAAAATATTTAAGGTTTATCTTACTCTATTGAGCTGGAGAGCTGAGAAGCAGCCATTGCACACTGTGGGCACACTCACAGTGTGTGTCACTGCAAAACACCCACCCGTTTAAAAGGCTCTGGCGATGAAATCAATCCGTGTATAGGGGAAAAGCGTAACAAGCCCAGGGACACACCACAGCTCCAGCGAGGCCTTCCCACTGCTACAGTGAAACTGAGCACTCTGGCAACAGATACCAGCAGGGAATTCAACCCCTTGTAACCAAGTGCAAAACAACTTGGTACCAAGGCCTGCCGTGTTACTCTGCCATCTCAAGAGTCTGGGCAGGGTTCAACCTCTGGGGCAGCTTGAGGAGCCATGAAGAGCATGAACTGGTGCTGGTGACGCGGTGGCACTGTCTCCCTGAACAACCAGCGAGTTGCAGCCGATGCACCACTAGAGAAGTGGGATACCGGGGAGGCTTCCCTGGGATTACAGAACTGCCTTTGTACTAGAAAATCTGTTTCCTTTAGGTTGAAAGATGTCCCATGCTTAAAGGTACCTGCTTGGCTAGAAAGCTCTAAAGCCATGTTAGGATCAATAAGCTCGATAAACCATCCAAGTGTACTCATAAAAGAGAGTCTGGGAGTGTCGAAGCAGCTCCACCCTGACTCATGACAGGAAAGTCCCGAGGGGCTCTCTTCTGTACTATGCAAAGCCACTTGATAGGAACAAAGATCAGAGAGAAAGTGACAGACATTTGAGGACCTTTTAAAAAACCAAACTACAGATTACAAGTCTTGTAGCTGAAAGGGTTGGAATGGCGCCTCTGTAAGCCGCTCAGCACCGCGTCCCACGGGTGAAACAAAGCAGGAGTGTCACACCAGTCACAAAAATAATTCCAGTCTCTCTTCTGAGCAATGTGTAACCAGGAACACTAGTAAAGAGGATGTATCAAAAGAGCTGTCACTTTTCTCATTGTATATTTAAATAGCACACAAAAGAACATTCTTGAAAAAGGGTGTGCTGAAATGTCACTTAATTCAGCAAGGCACTTTCAAATGAGCAGGTTACAGTCCGAGCTGCTCCAACGAACTGACTGCTACAAACGTTCAGAGAGCAACCTGCCCAACAGAAAGTAAACATACTTGTCCATCTTTATCTACTTCTTTATTTTACACAGGAGTTTTCAACGATTCTTTCCCAGGGTTCTGGTAATTTCTTGGTCTCATTCCCAACATAAGAGGATGTGCAAGTACACATCTTGTCTGAACAGGAAAGGAGGCACAAAGAACTTTAATCTGCCTTCAGACAGAAGTCCAATTATAGTGTTCTGCTATCAGAAAAAAAAAAAGTCTACCTACTTTGTACAGTGTATTTCCTTCTTCCATCAGCTTCTGCAGCAGAATAAGGAGGATATCAGGCTTTGAGGTGGCCATTGCCCATGCTGCATTTCCTGCAAGTTAAATTTTAAGGATCTCTGTCAAAAGGAAGGAAGCATGTTTCTGACAACCGTTCACACTAGAAAGCCTAATCCTACTTCAGTAGATATTCCGCTTGCATGGAGCTATTGTTCTTATTGCTGTGTGGACATATACTTAAGGTATGTGTATCTCCACACCCGTCCCCAGACGCCCCCCGTGCAGAGCAGCTAGATATTAAATGGCCCCATTTGCTCCACGCCTGGTCTAACGCCAGTATAGGGCAGGGTGACAGTCAGGATACATTTCAGGCCTAAGTAAGGATCAGTATTTGATCATATTTAGTACCAAAATAATAATAATAACAATAATAATAATATTTAAAGGCACTACAGAGTCAGTAATTATCATGTAGACATCTGCACCATCTACTTGCCTACTGATAATATGTGATTCTGATATACACTTTTTTGCCCATCCTTTGCATAAATGTATAGTTCTATGATTTATTAAAATAATGTTATTTAAAGGTAAAGCTTCTTAATCTAGATCCTTAATAGCGTCAGAATTATGTATCACTAATAGCGTGATCACTATTTTCTTGTTTACCATGATAGAATAACCACATAAAGACTGACTCCTCCAGGCCTCCTGACCAACAGACATCAAAGCAAGGCACAGAACAAAACCACTTGCATTTCCTCACTTCTGAAGCGTCTGCCTCTGAGACAAAGCTTCATTTCTCTTGAGTGGGCATCTGCAAACCATAAAACCTGCAGAAGTCTAGTGTGGATTTCAAGACTTACTTATTTACAGAAATGACAGCGGCTCTAGCAGAGCAGAGACTCGGTTCTCTCTCTGGAGTAGGGGGTAGCTCTACTAACCTAGCTTAGCTCCCTTTCTCAGCAGCATAACCACCACCGCCGTGTTGCGACAGCCGATGGCCCTGTCCAGCGGCCGCATGCCGCTGTGGTCGACGTGCTCGATCATCGCTCCTTTCTCTACCAAATACTGCACCTGGGAAAAGACACAAGACAAGCCTTGTCACCCTATTTTTGGCAGAAGAGGCCAAACAGGGAAAGGTGTCGGGTGCCACCAACCTTCGTGAAGTACAGTGGGTGTACAGAGCGGGCTAAAGCCGTTTTAAACCCATGGAACTGAGTCCACTGAAGACAGTGCAGCACAGCAGGGGAATGCTGCCAAACCGCACCCAAGAGCTGCGGTGATGGAGCTGAGAAACAAAACCACCCAGTTCCTGAAAGTACCCGTGTCAGAAAAACAGAGACCCACACATCTCCGTCGCAAGGCGTATGCTCCTGGTACAGGGACGCTGCTGTACTAATACAGTCACCAGGAAACACGCAGACCACTATGGTGTGAGACACTTAAACATTCTAGTTACCAGTGTAAATGCAAACTGGAGGGCTGAGGGACCACTCCTCATTCTACGCGAAGAAGAACACACTTGTAATTTTACTTGTTTCTTAACCATTTATCACAGCAGTTCGACACCGCGGTTTAAACACAAAATGCAGTGAGGGAAAACAAGGAAGCTTAAGAAAGCGAAGTAAGTATGCCAGACACCACCAGCTTCCACAGGGCATTCACCAAGCACCAGAGCAGCGTCATTCCAGTAGCTGTCCACCAGAAACACTCATTAAGAGCACAATATATGGGGGAGGCCAGGGGAGGACGTTCCACGGCAGAACGGCTCTTCCCAGAGCCGCTGCTTGCCCAGTGCCACTAGCAGGAACCGGTACGGAGAGAGGCCGAGCAGCAGAGCTGCTGGCCTGCCGACTGCTCTCTTCATCGGGGTGACACTTGTGGCACCTTTGTCTGCTGCTCCAGACAATGATCAGTCTGTTCAGCCACACGAGCCACTCAAACAGTTGTCCTGTTTCTGAAATGACCCGTGGAACAAGCTGAGAAAAAGTGAAGTGACACCTCAGGCCTTGTATTTCCACCTATGCAGACTGGACAGAACGCTGAGATGAGCTCAGTGCCACAAGATGAAGAGAGAAAGGATTTCTAACAGTTCCCTCCCTGTCATGCAAAGCACACAGGACACCTGTCAAAGGCCAGTAAAGCTGCCTTATGATAGAGAAGCAAAGTCTTTCTGCACTTCATCTGCTCTGATAACATTCTTCTTCCTACAGCTCACACTTGGGGTCTCTGTTCCACTGAGGCACCCAAAGGACTAGGACCTGCCAGGTTACCTCGATGGGTTTACAGAGGCTGAAAAAAAGATATTTTCCTTTCATGTCCCATGGCCTTTTTTTAAAAAAAAAAAAAAATTCCAGTTCATCCAACACAGAATTGTAAGTGCTGCCTTTTATTGGCATTTTAAGCACTTACAATTAAGTACAACAGCATGCTGTAAATACAGCAGCGTAATGCCGAGTTCTATCACAACTGCCCTGGTACTAAAACCTCACCTAGAAAATGCTTTTCTGAGTAAGCACTCGCTCTGCAGTCTAGATGCTGCAGTCTAAGCATCCTGGATGCTGCCTTGAATTTCCTTTCTATTTTGGTTGTCAATATTTTTCCTAAGCTTCGGTTTGTATTATGAAAATACAGCACTCAGTTTTCCCACTGTTAGTTCTACTCACAATATCAGCATCGCCATAAAAAGCTGCCAGGTCGAGGGGCGTTCGTCCATTCTTGTCCGTCTGATCAGTCGTTGCACCTTTCTCAACCAAATACTGAACCACTTCCCTGTGGCCTTTCAGACACGCCCAGCTCAAAGCTGTCAGGCCTTCTTTGTCCAGAGCTGCAAGAGCTGCACCTGTAAAACGAGCAGTTATCCTGTTTAATAAGCAAAAGGGCCCAGCTCACACAGGTGCGGTCTCCAGCCCAGCTGCGCAGCCTCCAACCACTGTTTGTTTTCTACCTTCAGAGAGCAGGAACTCCACGGTGCTCAAATGCCCTTCACAAGAAGCCACCATAAGCGGTGTTCGGCCCTGCTTGTCGCTCACGTTCACGTCGGACCCGCGGGCCACTAGCAGCTTGGCGATCTGAAACAGAACGTACCAGCTGAAAACTCAAGCGTAGGATTTACATTTCAGCTGTGATAGCAGGAACTTCTAAAGAAGAGGATTAAGGTGTTATTTATTGCAACCGTGGAGAAATCCTGTGCAACTCAATTCATAACTGTTGCCTAGTTCAGGGCCTTCTCCTGGCAGGAGCGCCCAGCGATGAGGAAGGGTCCTGACTCTAACGTCCTCTCCCCATTAATACAGAAGCAGTATAAAAGCTCTGAAATTGCTTCTGTGCTTGGTCTAGGAAGTATTTTACCTCCCATGTATTACTTTACAGGTATATTACAACTAAGGCTGTCACGCAGCCCGTGTACTTTCAGACCCTTTGTATCCCTCCCAGTAGCGTTAGGAGTGAGCTTCTGAACGCATCCCTTTGAAGTCGGTGCGAATGCGTTATTAGAAAATTTACACTCATACAGCAGGACTAGGGCCTGGGGGAATCAGGGTGGGCTCCCCGAGGAATCCACTGAACTGGTGAGGATGTGCAGACCTGCCAGTGCCCCTGCCGCACGGCGCAGAAGAGCGGGGGGACCCCTCTCCGGTTAGCTCTCGTCACAGCCGCTCCACGGTCAAGAAGTAATTCACAGACATCCAGTTTTCCTCTTCCGGCAGCAGCTGTCAGGGCTAAAGAAAGAGAGCTCAGCAACACCACCTCTGAGCTGCTTTACCACATCTTTTGACACTGGCACGTTAAGGGAGTGTGACTGAAGGCCCTGTTTTTTTCAGCTCAGCTGCTCCATAAGATTTTCCCAACTATTTACAGACTCAAACAAATTAGGCAGAGTCAGCCCAAGTCAATAAGCCACACACATTGCCTGGTAAATAAAAAGCTAATTCTCAAAGGTAACAACTGTATCATGTGCTTAGCTTGTAGGTTAAAAGGAAATCTTGATGAAAAATCTGGGAAAACCCTCCAGCCTGAGGCAGTTCTAGTTCCTTTTTCATTAATCATTCCTTCATTACAAGAAAGCTTCATCTCTTTCCATCAGGCCCTTCCCAAAGGTGCAGATGGTAACAGTTCTGGGATTCAACAAAGGGACTGGAACTCAAGCTCCAGGAAGCACCGTTTGTTTGACCCCTACCAGTGATGTGTTTCCAAACAGCAGATTTTACACCTCTGCAAAAAAATCTGTGTCTTGGGCAGCTTAGCTTCATTCTGCACTAGTGAAAATTGCTTTCCCTGTTTTTCATGGTGAAAACCACAGCAGGTTATGAATCAATTCATGCTTTATATTTTTTAACAGCAACATCTAACCTGGCCACCCTTCGCTCGCTGATCCTTCACTACCTTACAGATGCATAAGCTGTTCAAAGTAACTGTTAGAGATATCAACATTAAAGGCCAAACAAACCATCTTTTTCAAAAACTTCACATTTTTTATTCTGCCAACTACTTATTCTACAACCTCAGCTCACAGTGTAACTAACCATACAGTAATAACAGAACTCCCGATACCGTACCCAGGTGTAAGGCCACTCAACAACTCCTCCAGTTGGCTTAAACGGTATCAGGACTGAACCCCGCGCAGGAATTCCAACTGTTCTACTCAAAAGGATCACTTTTGGTCTGCCTAACGGTTCTCTGCAGAAGTTGAGAGCAGCCAAAATGATGCTACTTTCTACCATTTTTCCTAGGTAGTAATGCTCAAAATTAGATCATCTGTATGGAAACAGGAGGCTGGAAAAACATCTCAGATATATCTTAGGTGACTGAAGATCATGTTTTCCAACTAAGCCATAGTAATGTGGATTTTGAAAACAGTAAACTCGGGAAATGTAGAAACAGGCTACACCCCTACACTTAGCAGATTTACTAAGTTAAAAACTCTATGCTGCAATTAACTGCAATTTATTATTATTAAAACAAGTGCTTTCCCATTCTTTTTGTCACAGAAAAATTCACATTTAAAAAATTAAAAACTCTTACTTCTTAAATGAGCAACTCTAATTAAGGACAGCATGAGAAAGGCAATACCTGTTTCTCCCCACAAGGCATCAGTACCATTGATGTCTATTTCGTGGTCCTTTTCAGCTGCCAAGATGTAACAGACCACCTGTCAAAACCAGTTGGCAGAGCTGTAGTGAGTCACAGAAACCAGCAGCTGTCACTCACAAGACAGAGTTTTAAAGCAAGTGAGAGTGCTTTTCTCTTAACGAACACGAATCAAAGAAAATTAGTATTTTGCATAACCCAAAGCAAGTTCCGTATGATTTTTAGTACAACTTGAGGATGACTGAATGTTACTGAAAGCAGTTTAAAAAAAGGCCATTGCCCTTCTGCTAACTGGTGCAGCGTGTTGTACATAATTATGATATAACGAGCTCCTCTGTGCCCTACATGTACCAGAATAGCCAAGACAAACAATGCCAAAAATAAAAACAAAGCATCCCAGTTCAGCGAGGAAATTCCACATTGTCTAAAACAAGGAGGGGGAAAAGATAATACTTATGCATGCAAAAAAACAATATTCAAAATGCTAGAATATACTTTCTTTAAGTTTCATGAAACACAAAGGTCTTTTTTCTAGCTAAGAAGAATTAAGCTTCTTATTGTCTTAAAAATAGAGAAAGATGGACATTTTCAGGTAAGTATTTATGATTAATATGATCTATTTTCCTGATACGCACGAGTTGACTGCTTTCACTTCATCAGTGGATAACAAATAAGAACTTTTACAAGAGTGATGGAACTATCCATTACTGCAAGTTAATCAGAGTTCAGAATTCTCAAATTTATGTTGTGAGATGGTCTTGGCTTCTATATCATATAATAAATTAATTGCACATAGATACTGCTACGATTCAATCATGCAAACATTAAAGATCATGAATCATGTAAACAATGTTCTTCATCTTAAAGCAGTTAAAATAAATTTAAAAGAAGCAAATATTGAAATGGTTTTACTGAAGAGATTATGTTTCCACTGTTGGCACATCACTTACAATAAGCACACAGGGAATTTCATTAGCCTAACATGATCTTTCTTCAAGTATCTTTACTTACTGACTACTTTTATATCAAGGTTAAGATTTATTTTCCCAATGAACAGCAGACATACTTGTATTACCTAAATATCCAAAGCCCTTTGAGTATTTCTAATGCTTTTACTTTCAGCGTTCCTTTTACTGAATGCTGACAAGCACTTCTTTTATCACACACATGCATGTGACCCCAAATTTCTGTCTTAAGTGACATTAAGCTGCAGTCTGTAACGTGACACGTGCATCAGGTTAAAAAGC
Source organism: Todiramphus chloris collaris (assembly GCA_025345505.1). Lineage (NCBI taxonomy): Eukaryota > Metazoa > Chordata > Aves > Coraciiformes > Alcedinidae > Todiramphus > Todiramphus chloris. The sequence continues at coordinate 924,212 of JANVCC010000118.1, read as the reverse complement.
TAAGCATGTGCAAGTATGTGCAAAATAACAGCCTGTTCCACTCTGGAGCCCAGGTTTGGCTGGGACAGAACCCACGGCCTGCACGATGAGCCTGCTGCTGTCCACAGTGCTGGAGCAGCTGCCCCGACCTGGCTCCAGGCATGTCCCAGATCAGAAACGTCACGCTCAGGATTAAGGGGGGGAAGTTTGCTGAGGGTGGGAGGTCTCCTGCTTGGGCTTCTCCTGACCCTGCTCTTCTCCCTGCTCCTGAAGATGCCTTCCTGCTTACTGTGACCATCCTATGTTCCCTGGGCTGAGTATAACTTTGTTTCCTTTACATTGGCACTGGTGTGAGTTTGGCTGCTTCATTCAATCCATTCTCATTTCAACCTGTAAGCCTCCTCTCCTTTTCCCCATCTGCCTTCTCAGCTGGGGAGGGGCCATCGCGTGATAGAGCAACTGCTGGAGTTGAGCCCAGGATACAGACCAAACGGAGACATTGGCAAAAAACCAGATCACCGTAATGTAGAAACATACCAGAGCCATCACTGATTCACCTTTGTCTTTATTACCACCAGAGATTTAGGGGAATGTCCAAGAACAGAGAGGAAAAAGTAGACAGAAAATCACGTATAAACAAATTCTGAAGCAAATAATATTACTGTATGATTGACTAGAGCATTTAAAACAGCTGCTAAGAATGCATACTCCTTTAGGTATCAGAAGTTTCCATCATTCTACTTCAAACCTCTTTTAAAAACAGCTGTAAGCACTGTTGTACAATTCTCATAAATTCAAACAGATCTGGAAATACCTGAACTATCAACCTACCTGACAGTGTCCCATACTGGAAGCTGCTGTTAGGGCTTGTTGCAGTGCCTGGCTTTTTCTTAGAGAATTTTGTTCTTGGGAAGGAGTTTTCCAAGCAACGTTGAGCAGGTAATCAAGGATGTCACAATGCCCTCTCAAGGCACTATGGACCAAAGCACACTGGCCTTTCTTGTCTACGTAGTCAGCCTGCATTGGAAAAAAAAATTACGTTCAAAGTTAAAAGAGTCTAGTGAAAGGCCATGGAGAGGCCTCGGGTTACTCCTGAGCACTGCAAGAGAGCAAATGTCACCCTTTCTTCAAGAAAGGCAAGAGGGAAGATCTGGGGAATTACAGGCCAAACAGACTCAGTCGCTGGGAAGGTAGTGGAAAAAAATAATCCTGGAAACCATTTCCAAATACATGAAGGACAAGAAGGCGATCAGCAGCAGGTGGCATGGATTTGCCAAGGGGAAATCACACTTAACCAACCTGACAGCCTTCTACAATGAGGTGACTGGCGTGGTGGATGAGGGGACAGCTGTGGATGTTGTCTACCTTGACTTGTAGGGATCCTGACACTGTGTCCCATAACACAGCCATGGGCAGCTGAGGAGGTACAGGTTTTGCAAGTGCCCAGTGAAGTGGACCCAAAACTGGCTGAAGGGATGGGCCAGAGGGCTGTCATCCGTGGCACACGGAAGATGCTTAATGAAAGTCTGTGTATACATTCCAGACTCCCCCGCTGCTCTGCCCCAAGTCTGTGTGTGTTAATCATAAAATTATGTAACCAACAACTGTTTTCTTAGGCCTTTGCATGATTTTTTTTGGCTGCAAACATTGCATTCCTGTGCATCAGCTTACCTTTGCACCTTTCCTGCACAGCAGCGAAACTATGTTCATGTGACCCGCAGCAGCTGCATAACTAAGTGCTGTCATCCCATTTTCTGAGGTTCCATCAATAGCAGCTCCAAATTCTAGTAAAAGAGTAACCACTTCTTCATGTCCAAGGTGCGACTGAACACACAGCACTGGAGCATTGTTTAGTACTTCAGTCCTATAATTCACATTTGCTCCTGCCAAGATCAGCAGCCGACTCACCTGAAATTTAATTTAGACAAAACAATTTTTTCCTCAGATTTGTCTGAATTTAAGAGACTCTGACATCTTGATTCAGGTACTTATGGGTTACTCCCTAAAGCTGATGCGGATTTTATTGGCAGACATTGACTTTCACAGAATCACAGAATGTTAGGGGTTGGAAGGGACCCCGAAAGATCATCTTGTCCAAACCCCCTGCCAGAGCAGGATCACCTAGATTGGGTCACACAGGAACATGCCCAGCTGGGTCTGGAAAGTCTCCAGAGGAGGAGACCCCCTGGGCAGCCTGGGCCAGTGCTGTCACTCTCACTGTGGAAAAGTTTCTCCTTACACTTACATGGAACCTCCCATGTGCTAGCCTGCACCCATTGCTCCTTGTCCTGTCACTGGAGGTCACTGAGCAGAGCCTGGCTCCATCCTCCTGACACTCACCTTTTACATATTTATAAACATTACTGAGGTCACTCCTCAGTCTCCTCTTCTCCAAGCTGAAGAGGCCCAGCTCCTTCAGCCTTTCCTCAGCAGGGAGATGTTCCACTCCATCACCTTTGTGACTTTATCTCATATACAGCAATATGGAAGTTTAAAATCATCTTTTAGCAAACAGATTATTGTATTACTGCACTCAGTGCTCCTACCAGAAGACTCACCTCTCCCCTGAAACTTGCTGCTCTCTCGCCACAGTTTCAGCCGTGGGACTCGATACTGCTCTGCAGATGTATGTAACTGGCTCCGTTACCAGAGAGGCAGGTTGCTTCGGAATTATCAAGAGCATGCGTGTGAGTGTGTGCGCATGTTCATGCACATGCGACTTTCCAATCACAAGGCTCAGCAGCTAGCTAAGACTGCAACTTGCCCCTACATCAAAACCAGGGTGAAACCCATCTTTCCATCAAAACCATCAGGGAAAATTGAATTAGAATTTAACGAGAGCTCAGAAAAAGGCTTGTTCTAAAGGAGTTTAGTTGCAGATGCAAGTGGTGGATTCCTTTCTTCCAAGGAATTACATAAATGTCAACTTTCAGCAGCAGCTACAGCACCAGTGGCAGATGAAGCGCTGACTGTACACGAACGCTTATTTTCTTACCTTCACATTGGGTGTATAGATGTTTCTCAGAGAAGCAAGTGCTGCAGACAGTCCATCAGTACTGTAACCAATCCACAGGGCTTGAAGGTGACTGGAAGAAATTCCAGTCCTTTTACTCAGACCCTGACAGAAACGACAGAACAGGGAATCTCTCTATAGGATTAGAAATGCTATTTATACCTACATCTCATCAGTATAAAGAGAGTAACAATTTTGACTGTTGGCACTGATAAGAATTTGCACATGCTTCTAACAAATTACTAAAGCAAAGCAGAGGAGAATCCCTAAAAGGCAGTCAGATGAATAGATCACAAAATCTATTAAAAGCTTTAAGTTTTACCTTAAAAATGTGAGCTTTAAGTATATGATGACCAAGTTCCATAGTTTGTTGGCGGTTTAACTTTCCCTCTTGTCGAGAAAACATGAAAGCCAGTAGAGCATGTCCATTCCTAGTAAAAAGGATTAAGAGAGAAGTGCTTGTAGAACTCTACTTTCAGTAAACATCCTAACACATCTGTATTCCTGTCACAGTAGCTCAGCTTCCTTTGTCTGAAACACACCACTACAGCTAAACAAAATTCTTGCTGTAATGAAATAATGCAAAGAGAAAAAAGGCAAATTTCAAAGTTAAACCACACTCCTGACATTTCTGTTCTGCCCCGTCTCAAGAGGCCCGTGCCAGGCCAGTGCACCTTTGGACATCCACTTGCATTCTGCTCCCTTTTGTCCCGTTCCATCTCATGGTCAGAAATGCAGGTGTCTCAAATAAAACCTAATCATTTTGAGGCAGAAGATCTGAATCTTGGCAGTGCTGGGTTAATGGTCAGACTCAATGATCTTAAAGGTCTTTTCCTACCTAAATGATTCTATGAACCCTTTTGACATTTGAGATTTAAAGTGTATTTAAGTAATCCTACATCTGCATTAGTCGGTGGGCAGTGTTCTAGAGAACAGTGGAAACAGCCTAACAGTGAGAAAACGAAGCCATCGTATACCATACAGACTATATACTGGAAATGGACAATTAACCGTACGCTAATTAGACTATTCATCTGGAAGATGAGGTTGGGGAGGCCTTCTCACTCCATCTTCAGCAATTTCTGAACAGCATTTCTCAAAAACAGCAGCTGTAAGCCAGACTAGGGCACAGGCCACCTCCTAGCAGAGCAAGCACTGTGCAGCAGGTCTGCAGCAGGCCCAGGGTGCAGCCAGCAACGGGTCAAACAGTCTGCAGCTCTGGCAAGCCCACCTACTCAACTGGTGCTGGCACATCCACTGGAAGGCACAGAGAAGTCTTGGGTCGGTGACAATATTAAATGTCAGGATATTTTATTCTTTTGTAAAAACAAAACCCCTAAACCCTTGAAGAACGTGAAAAACAAAAGAAAGATGCAGGCTGGGTGAATGTGCATGTACAACAGCTTCCTGTCTCCAGCTTAACCAATTCACCTTCTCCAAGGCAAAGGTGAGATGGAACAAACTGAAACAATGCCACGGGGATAGAATCATAAACATATGAAGACATTTTGTTCTATGTTCGTAAGAGCCCAAATGATCTGTTCTTTCCATTTCTGAACTCTAAACAGACAAGGTGCTGCTTCCAATAATTCTCAACAATTCTGCTATATTAGTAATAAGATAGCACTCCCATTTCTCCATGAAGGTAACAAAGTCAAATGCAAATCTGCAAATTCTACAAAGCCCATTATGCATTGTAGGCTCTGAGACTTCTGGTCAAGTCTACCTATAAACACATAACACTTTTAATTTTAGAATAAATGAGGCGTGCTCATGTTTTAACACTACCCTTCCTCTTAGCAAGTGCTGCAAACAGTTATATAAAACATAATCACAGTTGTGGGAACATGATTTCCTGCAGGTTTCATTTACCTTGGCTCACACAAGAAGTCAGTATTTTCACCGTCTGCTCTCCAAACAAGCCATTCCCTGAAGGAAGGATGGCAGAACATACGTGTTTTGTCACGTCTTTTTATCAGAAAACACGAAAGTGCTTCCATCCTTTGGCTGAAGTCTTCCCACTGCTGTTCACCATTGATTTGGCCTGCATTAATAGCTTGGAAAATCTGGTCATCTGTCATGGGATGCAGGGATGCCAGTGCCACATTCAGTATTGGCAGGGCTCGCTCAAAAGCAGAGTTTGTCATGAACTTCATATTGCACTGGAGCAAGTACAGTTCTGATAGAGACACTGGAACGACCTTGTAGCTTGCACTTTTGATTACTAAGTGACCTTTTTGGAAAAGATCCAGAGTGAGTTTCAAATAGAGGTAAGATCCCAGGCTTCTCATTATCAGGTGGTTACTCACTTTCCCAATAATAGCTGCATCAGCTTTTCCATTTAAAGATATGTTGTTTATAATTTCCTGGCTGTTATTAATTCTGTACTGAATATATGCATTCAGGTCATCATGAATTTCCTTGTTGTCTGGAAAACTGTCCAAGGATATTGCGATAAAGGGCAGTGAACTTACTATTTCCTATGAAGGGGAGGAGGAAAAAAACCACAAAGAAAACAAAACAAAAACATCAACAGGCATTAGGGTATTCCAGCACCGAAAACTCAACAATCCATCTTTGCTGTATTTCTCTTCTGTAATGACTACAAGACAGATTTATAATAAGAAATTCAGTATCTTTGTCATAGCTTTGCAAATATTGTCTTCTGATAGCAAGCAGAACAGTATTTCTACACTTCATCATTTTTCATAGGAAGATCTCACGCATTTTATGGACCAAGCTCAGCAAGGCAATTAAAGCAGGTGAGCTATAGAAACGATCACTTCACAACTAAGGGGACAGCAAACAGTTACCAGAATTGGACCCTAAGGCAGGCCAGGGAAAGGAGAGAAGTTGAATGAATGACTTTTAGGAAATATCACAAATGATGAGAAAAGAATCTCCTCACTGCTACGTCTTCCAGTGAGAACGTATCAGAAAGGTTACCCCCCAAACACACAGTGCCATTTAGATGAAAGCACGTACCAAGTACTGCACAGTCAAATACTTAACACGTCTACCTGGTCACATTTTTATGTTTATGCAACAAAGAACATGTTTATGTAAATAAGACCTAAAACTTCTTACATAGAGGCATGTATCAGAAGGGTTTTAACAAACTTCTCAACACAAAAAGGAACTCTCTATTCCACTTTCAAGTGGTTACATGGATTTCAGAAAGCTGAAATTTCAGGCTAGTGAGATGTTTTGATCACAGACGCCCACTTCTCCAGAAAGGAAACAGTCCCTACTGCAGAAATCCCTTGTTAAAAATAAAAATGTAGGTGAGAATTAAACTCTTCAGCCAATGCTTAAATGCTTAGAGTTCTAGAGGCAAGAAAGCAGATAAGAACTAAACTCTCAGAAGGCTGTGCTGAAGCAGAACTGCACCTGAACACTGTCAAAACAGATGCAGATTCATTGAATAATCTGGGCTGGAAGGGATCTTTAAAGGTCAGCTACTCCAGCCTCATCACACATCAGCACTGTCTTGCATCTTGTCAGCTTGGTGTGCAGAGCAACTCTGGAGCCACCTGCCTGCTTCTGTCCAGATAGATTCTCAACTGCATTAGGAAACAGCTACTATAGGGCTGGACTCAGCCCTCCTTCAAGATTTCCTCTCTGACAATGAACGATGCAGAGTCAGGTGGCAGTTCAGGGCTGGTAGAGCTGTATCTCAAGTACTGTCAAAATATATAAAGGGTGCTACCTCAGAGATACAGTAAAAGACCAAAACAGAACAGCCTGACTCGTGCTGGAAACAAAACCAGAACTTTGTTCAGAACACTGCTGTCCAGGGCAGAAAAATGGGAATTCTGTATGGCCCCACTTAAACACTCTAAAGATATCTGCAAGTATGTCGTAGCTGCTTAATTCTGACAAAATGCTTTCACCAGAAGTTTTGAGGCTGGGTTCTTTTCGGGGGCTGCAAACAGATAAAGAGATGCAGAGACAACAGTGGTAGTACGGTCAGGAATACATCTCATCAACAGAGACAGTGGAATTGTGGGCTATCTCTTCCTAGAAATTGAAAATCCAGAGCTTAATACTACCAGCAATATACTTTGATAAGTAAATGCTGAAGGAAAAAACACTATAGGCTTCTAAATACATTCCCCCCCTCCTTTTAAATCTTTAATTTGCTTATTTCACTCTTGAAGGCCAAGGAAACACACTCTTGATTCCACCACTTCTTGGATTATGATTTCTACTAAGCACACTGAGGAAGTGATTCAGAGCAAGAAAGGCCTCCAGTATCATACTTGTGCACTGTAAATAAACACGCAACAACGAAAGAAGGAAGGAAAAAACACCCGACAGACTTTACTTTGAACTCCTCTGAACCCAGTATTTTTCATATAAATGCAGCCGCAGCAATATAAAAGGTTGCTATGTTTTTGAGGATGAGAAAGAAGTTAAAAGGGACTTTTACCTGCAAGTTAGTTCTTACAGTCACAATGAGCTTCAGCCAGGGAGGAAACTTACAGATTATTTTTGTCATAAATGAAGAAAGTGTGTCACCATAATCAGGTTTATGAAATTCAGCATCATTTAAACCATCTATCAAAATTATGTAGTCTTCCTCAGGAATTTTCTGCTCTGAAATATGAAAATAAAAAGGTGAAGGCTGAATACAATTTCTCCTATTAAATGACATATCTTTATCCCCAAGTTTTGAATGTCAAGAAATAAAAACATATCTCCATGCACAGCAACACACCTTACAGCATTTAAGCATTATTTAGGAGATTAAAAACAACATTATGAGAAGTAAAACAACACTGACATAAAATGACAAAGAGTGGAACTGACCACTTACAGCAGTGTTTTCTATGGCACTATTATTATGGATCTACTGCACAACTGAGTAAACAAGGCTGTTAAAGAAGAGATGCATGGATATGGGAAGAAGGCACGTGTAGGTTTATGATATTAGGTAATGATACTTTCAATTATTAGCTATTTACTTAAAACATATTCCTTATTGGACTTACCAAACAAACAAAAGTTCACAGTTTGCAAAAAACATACATAAAGCATTGGTTTACACTTTCAGTTCTGAGGAGAAAAGGTTATTTTGCAACAGCTTGAGAAACGAGCAATATTGATTTTGAGCACTTGTTCAGGATGAAAATCCCAGGGGCAAACGTGAAGATTTGCCAATGGATTTCACAGGGATTTTGTTGACTGTCAACAGAATTCATGAACTGCAAACAAGTTTGCATAGGAATGACACAGGGGCAAACTTGCCCCCCGCTCTTGCCGTGCTGAAGCTGGTAGCCAGCTGAGCTCAAGGCCGAGTTTGCCAGGTTTTCTCAAAACACTAAGATCATGTTGTTACACACTTCCTTGGAAAACTGCCGCATCAATTTTAAAAGCAAGCAAAACCCATCCACTTTGCAGGTGTTTAGGCACAGAAAATGACAAAACAAAGAAGTGTGACAAAACTCAAAAGTATTTGAAAACAAAATTCTTTAATGCAAATGTGCCAGGCTTAACTTCAAGCTACAAAATGATCCTTGAGTTTTCTGGTGAAAAAGTAGACGTGAAGTTTCCATGATCTTTAATAAGCGTCACAGAATTTTCTTTTGAAATGTGAAACAACTGTTCAAAACCTACCTAGTATTGTTACAAACAACTACCACGGTTATGGAATCCCTTTCTTCAAGAATGTTCTGCTTTATTTGTTTCTCTTGGAGTGTTAAGATACATATTCTTAGATATTTTTTTCACTTTTTATGCTGTTTAGATTCAGTTTCCAAGTCACATCCTGCTCAACCTACCTTTCCTGAGGTTTGAAAGTGGCTCCAACACTCCCCTTTTAAAAGCTGCTGCTGGATCCTGGACGCAAGACCTCAGGCTCAGCATGCTTTGCAGGTGAGGCTCTTTTATCAGAAGATCTCTGTACGCTGTTAATTGACTCGAGCGACAAAGCAAAGCTGCGATGCTGTGCACAAATTCTGGGACGAGACATGTGTACGTGTTGTCAGCTTGACAGTAGTGATAAGCCACCACCTGGGGAATTCGAAAAAACCAAACCAACGAAAGCATTACCCTTCAATATTTACATTGGTTACCAGTTAGTCCAACTACGACAAAGTGTTACTAAATTTCTCGTTCAACAACAAAATATTTACAAGTGTTATAATAATTATTCAACTCTGCAACTAGTCTCAGATGACCTGTGTCAGAGACACAGAAAGGAAGACCATGAAATGGATTTTGATCTTGTAGGGTATGCAAAGAGGAAAAGAAATCAAAATGTCAGATTTTGGCATGAAAATATAGTAATATGAGCTCACATCATTTGAATGCAGTGGGTAAACAGATAAGTAACTAAGTAGTAAAAGAAAAATAACTTGATGCTCCAACTAAACAACCTAGTAACTAAAATTTAACTACATCATGTCACATGCTGTAATGACCCAAGAACCAATTTGATCATCGTCAAACAGAAGGAAATGAGAGACCCATTGACAACATCCTCATGCAGCAACCAGAGAAAGAGGACACCTGGCTTTATTCTCATTATTGCAAAAGTGTGTATTCCTTAAAAATAAAACCTAACATAGGCCAAATTCCTTTGACAAAAAAAAAAAATCAAACCAAAAGGAAAATAAGGTGTTTGCACATCAGAGGCTTTCACAACACTGTTTCCAAATAATACACAGTACCTTAAATGCTGCAACAATAACTTCATATTTCCCTCACAACTATATGCATAAAGTATGCAATTCAGATGATAAATATTTTTAGCAATTAGGCAAAAAATAAAACATTTATCATAACACTCTAATGAAAAAAACCCAAAAAACCAAAAAACAAAAACCCAACACTTTCAATTGCTTGCTTCAGAATCTCAGGAGTATGGCAAATAGAAAGACTACATTTGGGCCCAACCTGTGCCACAGCATACAGACGGATTATACACAGACCAAACATTTTATCTTTTTTTTAATTATCTTTCCAGAATTTTGCTTCTGGAAGGTACACTGAACACCCACCCACCTGTGGAGAAAACACGGCCCCGTTTGCAAGTAAAGGATCCCAACCTCCCATACACACATAAACCAGATTTTTAATGTAACTCTACAACAAGCAGAATCCAAGTAATAACTTGAAAGGCAGGAAAGGTAGGGACCTGGCTTTACCAGTCACGAAACGTACACGGCTTTAGAAGTGTGTGTCCAAGGTTGCCACCAGTTCTCCCACCACTGACCACTGGTGCATGTGCCTCAGAGGCTCTGCAGAGCAGACTCTCCACGGAGGCTAGAGGTTTTCCAACACTCCAAAAATGTATTACTAGGTGAAAACTCACCTTTGCGGCAAGGCGCCTCACTGGATCACCCGTCTGGTTCTGGCATTCGGGAGCCCCAGGACAATTCACAGTCTTCACTGTATTGCTGCAACTTGTTGGAGCAGCAGACGGCGGCATCTGACTCAAGGGGATCTCCTGACAGGAGTCACCACCTGTGTTTAAAGGCAACAAATACAAAAGGGACCAAATTTGTTGATAGCAGATTGTGTTATAGGAAAACATCACAGAATATCATCATTGCTAGAGGAAAAGTTAAAAGTGAACAACAGCAATAAATAAAGCCTGCAGCGAGTCTGATAAATACAGACACACACTAGCAAACTTTAAAACAATTCAACTGACTTTGATTAAACTATAAAATTACTGGAAGTAAAAGCATGCTGATGTGAAGAGTTTCCTTATGAAAATTGTACACGCAATGGCTCCTTTAGTCTAGTAGTTATTATATGCCTGAACTTTGGGGAAACAGAAACAATTTATCATTATTATTAATATTATTGGAAGCGTCAGCAGAGGGAGTAGCAGTAACAACAGTCACACCATCCTTCCTGTTAATGTAGGCACTGGACTGGTCAGGTGACAGAATCCCATGGATCCCAGTAAGCTGGGTTTCTCCATAGCTTTGCTCTTGCCTCTGCTGAAACCCTGGGGAAAAGGGGTGGCACCGAGCAGCGCAGGGTACGCGGCCGGGCACAGACACGTCCCTTCTCTCCTTCCCAAGGACAGGAGAACGAGCTGCTACAGTCCCACCACCACTGCAGTGCAGGGCACACGCTGCCTGGCAGAAGGAAGAGGCTGGACATCCCGTCCCCTTTTACTGTCTCTCCTGAGGGGCTGAGCCCATGCTCTGTTATGTGGCAGGCGTTTGTCAAAGCACACAACTTTCAGAGTTCCCTCTCCTCGCTGGAGGAATTGGGTATTGCCTGAGGAGCTGACGAGGCCTGACTACCTTAAGCTGGAAAAGCAAACAACACGTAACTCCTGTTATCAGTACAACAACACATTTACTGGGAAAAGGAACATACTTTTGGGGGACGAATGAGGGCTATTGGAAGCTATTTGCCTCATGCGACTTCCATGGCAGCTCAGTGCCACCAGCCGTGAAATGACAGCAGTCTTCCCAAAGCCCACGTTTCCAGTAATGACAGCACCCCTGTTCTCCGCTGGGTCCGTCGTCTTCAGCTTGTCTTCAAGCACCTGAAACAGCCACTCTCTTCCAACGAACACCGAGTCTGTTGTTATGCTTGGCACTTCAAACAACAGCGGCTTCAGCAAAATGTCTTGAGGCTTATAGGGGATGAAACGAGCTGAGAAGAGGTGGCAGGGAGAAAAGTTTATCAGAAGAAACTTGAAATGCAATAGACAAGCACAGGTTTAGATCATTTAATTCAGTGACCTTGCTAATAGCATTCAGAACCAGACTCTTAGAGCTTTCATCATAAGAGCAACAGACTGATCTCCTCAGTTCAGGTCACCTCCAGAATTCCTATGCGAATTAAAATTTTAGAGGAGAGGAGCTACAAGAATAATTTGAGGATTTATTAACTCAAGTTCAACTGTAAAAAAGTTGCAGAATCCAAGTGTTTTCTTAAAAACACATTAATAGTTTTATAAATGTGGAAGTGTCAAACATTTTTCAGTTTGGAGTGAACTACGCTGCTGAGCATCTCAGTGTTGGGTCTCCAGATCTGTAAAGACATTTACAGAGAAACGGAAGAAGGTGCAGAGAATAAGTCACTTTTTTGTGTTTTAAAAACTCCTTTAAAAAGTAGTGCAAAAGGAAAAATTAAAAAAACCCTACTACCCTGTTTTCCTCCCCTTTTGAAGCCACAAAAAACCAAAAATCACCCAGCACAGCTGAACATACAGTGATATTACTTCCATCCACACATTCAGGAAATGCCTGACAAGCTTGTAGAGAAGAATTTGGGTTTGGTTGCATGAGAGACATTAGGAGTTACAGAAGTAACAACATTCACTAATATAATGCTCTGAGGATTCATTAACCAAATCCAGTGTTACAGAAAAGTTATTTCAGCATTAATCTACCAAAAAACGTAACTGAAGAACGGCATCACATCTATATACGATCTGAAGATCAGTTTTACCAGAAACTTGCTTGAATGTTTCTGCTTTTAATTGTTACTGGGTTTGATGGATGCACTTGACTCCCTGACCAAACCAAACTAGCGGGAGACTGATTCAGGCTCCAAAGCAGGTAAAGGGCTGAAACTTCTCCAGTTCCAGCCTGTTCTCTGGAAACCCACCAAGGGGCAGAGTGACCTGGTGAGCACCAATGCACGTGAGCTTGGAACACCCCTCCTGTGATTAACACATGAACAGCAAGTGGATTTTCCAAGACACATTCATCAAGAACCAAGAAAGCTGTGAGGACAAGGAGCCTCATGCCAACCTTTCCCATCAGGTGGAATCTGACTATGAGAGAAGCACGTTATGCCACAATCACGTCAGCCTAGTGAGCCTTCTCCCAGCTCTCCCTGCTGAGCTGCTGGCTGCACGGCAGCCAAGTCCCCTGGAGCTGGGACACCCTTAACGCTGCTCCTCAAGGCAGAGAAGACATCTCACACGCTGTGCATCTTTTGTCAGTGACCAGTATCGCACCTTCTGTTATACCGCACTACGATCCTGGCTGGGTAACCTTGGGTTTTGTCTTGCTAACTTCAAGTCACTGTTCTATCCTTTGTGCAGTGATAGAGTGAACCATGCCATCCAGCTCTGGTAAGGTTGCACTTCCACAACATCGTATCTCAACAAAACCACTTTTGCTGGTACCTTAGAAAGTGGTTCTTTACGAGGTCTAGATCACCCGCAGGAGATTTACACTGGTAAATTAACACAGCCTGCAGATGACTACCTTAAGAGACGAAAACAAACCAAAACAATCACATACCTCATGTGCATTTAACATAAGCCTGCTCTTTTCAGTCTCAAAGACCAGAGATAGCAAAGTATTTATTAGTCATAAGTAAATCTAATGGTATTAGATCAGTTTTCTTCCTAAAACAAAATTCTAATGATAGCCTCTTGAAGACCTTAAATTCAGCACAGTATTTCTCAACTCGCAGCGCACTCCCATGCCAATGTCACCCGATGACATCTGGCAGCCAAGGACACGTTCAGTGCGGTTCCTAACACGGGTGTCACACACCTTCAGCCTGGCGGTCCACATGACCTGAGCGGTGCCGTGCGGGCACGCCGAGCTAAAGGAGAGGCTGATTGCCTACCGACAGCCACAGCACTATGCTGGAAAAACTGTAAGCATGTGTTATTTTCAGATATGTTGGGTGATCTGTCAGGAGCTCTCTAAAATAACGCTTTGAGGGATGGGGGTGTTCACAAAATCACACAACATCCATGTTACAAAACTGCTGCAGAACTGCCTGACTGCCAAGAGAGATGTAAACACGTATTATATACCTTTGTTTTCCGGCTGCACTCTTCCGCCAGCAGTGTTGTGCCAAGGTAAGCGAACTGAAGTGCGTAAAGGAGTATTTCTTTGTCCGTCCAAATAACTCAGATCTTCCAGTTTGGTGGAACTTGTTGCTAGAGTATTAAAAGATTAGAGCTATTTTTTCTCTCAGCATAAGTTACAAATAACATTATTACTTATTACAGTTCTTTCCTCAACATAGTTCCTACAGGTAAGTTCTTCTAGACAATGGCAGTGAGGTCATTCATGTTGTAACATTTACAAATTCTAATCAAGTTCACTGAAGACTTAGGTGGATTTTTCCAACTAAGATGGCCCTCACGTCTGCCTTAACTTCCTCATGAGTAAACAGTTCTCACGTTAATGCAGTCCCCTTTTTTACTGTAAGAACAACTGTATCGGCGAGGTCAGAAGTGCTAGGAACAGGTTCAGGTATTAGCAGCTAATACATTAGCTGTGAGGAAATATTTATATACTTATTGTATTGAATGCTACAGAATTCCGGATAACATTTCTTATTTTTCTTCAGCTTTTAAACCAAGATGATAGCTATGCAAAAGAAGAACTGAAAATCCAGAGAATATATTTGCCATCTTATATCAAGGATATATACTTTTTCATCAGATATAAACCAAATGAATATTCACATTAAAAAAGAGCAGCTTTTAAATTGATATCAAATCCAAACATCTTCCACCTGTTGGCAGGGCCAACACAGCAGGGCATGTGTAATTTGGATTTCTGGAGCACACTGGTAACACTGGTAACTGGTCCTGACATGGGTGACTAAGAAGCCAAAAAAGAAAGATGCTCTGAGAAAGACCTGATACAAACAAGGAAGAACTTGTCTAGATGTGAAAGCTGAGGGCACTCTTGGCTGCAGTGACCATGAGATGGTGAAGTTCAGCATCCTAATATGAGAGAGAAGAGGAAAAAAGCAGGAGCAGAACAACTCTGGGGATGCTCACCTGTTCAGTTTAGAAGCTATGCTTGTCAGGTTTTGTCCTACAAAAATATTTCCACACTAGCAACAAAACTTCAACAGAAAGACTCGACAGAAATGTCCTAACATGAAGAACGTACTGTTTTCTACCTCAGGATTTTACCTGCAACAGAGTTTGGACGAGGCATTATTAAAGAGCCAGAACTTTGAGCATAAGGAATAGGACCCTCTCCTGTTGGTACTTCTTTTGGCAAGTTCTCAGCAGATCCAACAGCTTCCTCTTCTGCAACCGGTGAACAATTATCTGTTCTTCGGTCATGACTAATCCCTTGGTGCTTCCCAGCTCTGAGACTGCCATCCTTGCTCCATTCCAAACTGGATCCGCTACGGTCATCATTTTCTGATGAACTTGTTATAGTTGCTGAAAAAGAGAAAAAAACCCAAACACCTAGAGTACACACTGGAGGGAAAAGGTGAACTCGTGTTAACAGTATGTGTTAGAGTTGTCTACTCCAAGGGCATTTTGGGCCAGCAGTTAATCAGCAATTTCTTCACTGGACATTTTGTTAAAACTAAGGAATCTTATTTGTCTAAAAGAACCAAAAACAACAGCTTCTCAGATTGGGAAATACACCTCAGAAGGGGGGCAAGAAAAGTGTTCTGAAGAATCCAGGTGTATCTTTAATTCTATGTTATTTATGCTGAGAGGGGGAAAAAACCCAAACAAAACTTCAACTATGAGAACATTTATGACTTTATATGAATAATCTACTACTTCAACAAAACATGCCTCAACTTCTATTAAAAATTTAAATTCTATAACATATCTTGCAAATTTTCAAACCACTCCGTAAACATGGAGACAACAAAAGCTCATTAATAAATAAAAATAACATCTAGATCAAGAAAAAACTTTAAATGCATCTTTTTGATAATTCACATTTTTAAAGACTAATGTTTTACAAAAAGAACCGAAAATGCAATTTTTTGAAGGAACTTGCACAGTTCTTCCAGAGTTGGGAGGCTTTGCACAAGCCTGCTTGTGACCAAGCAGCCCGATATTGTGCGGCATAAACGGTAAAAATTCCGTGTTGTTCAGAGGTCCAGCTCACCTGAACTCGGGAGCTGAGCTACGCTGGGGTGACAGCCCGCCTGCACTCGCCTTCCCGGCAAACTGACCTCCACAGAACGCCTCCCGCAACAGAGCCTTGCACTGCTCCTTTCCTAAGGACCTGCTCCCTTCGCTGCCAGCGCGTGCAAGGCGAGAGACGGGCGTGCTCAGAGCCAGCAGAGCGAGGCAGGAATGGAACTGCAGCTGACATTAGCCATGCTGATCTCGCTTTCTAAAGCACTGCAGTAGAAAGTAAACCAGAGGCTCAGGGAAAGGCTTCTGGGGGGATTGTTTCTGATGTCATTATAAAGCAACCAGAAAACACTTACAAGAATTTCTCAATAGCACGCGACCCTTTCTGGCAGTTAAGAAGTGCTCTTTTTCGCTACGACAATTTCAGATGCCGCAAAGGAAACGACACAGAGGCAGAGAGGGCCTCGGCTACAGACCGCTGAGGAGGTTCTGCAGGCTGCAGGGCAGAGCAGCAGGGTTCCAGTGCTGCAGGGATGCTCTCGAGGAGAGCTGGAACAACACGAATGCACGACGGAGAGCTCCACGTGTCCCGGTGCGGCGGCCGAGGGATAGCAGGGGGCACCTGCAGCTCGCCAAGGCCTCCTGCAGTACCTGAAGCTGTGAGGAATTTACGCTCCTAAGGACAGACCTGAGTAACGTCTGATACATTACGGTAACGTGCTCGCATAAGAACACTGCGAACATACATGGGGGTTTGTAATCTTGAAGAGGGAAATTACTCTGTTTCATTTCAAACTTTTTCAACACTTAAACTCTCAGAAAATAACTGAACAATAAATATTTATGAAAGCTGAAGCCAACACACAGTGCATTTTGGACGTCTGAATGCAACAGAGGAAAATAAAACGTAGGATGAAAAGACATCAGGATAAGAAATTAAAAATAAAAAAAGATAAAATTCAAGTGCTCACATTCTAAGAAACACCAATAATACAACGTATGCTTCAGAGGCAGCAGAAGCACAAACTTTTCAGGCATTCCATTAACCTCTGTGCTCAGCTCAGGCCGTACTTCGGTATGACAATTTTATTTTCTTTTTGTGGTCGTTTTGTCAAAAAAAAAATCTCCTCCTGAAGCATGAAATATTTAAAACTGTGATTCCTCCTGGAGTGAGGAATCCTGCACTGTGAGGAAACCTTGCTACTCCAGTTTCCACACTGAACCTGTGGCACATATCCAGAAGAGCTTACACTTTGGCCAGTGGCCCAGTCTCTTCTCCCACTTAGCTCACTGCTGAAGATGAAAACCTGCCTCCACTACTATTATGTCAAACTCAATAGAAGCAAAGAATTCAACTACAGCAGTAAAACATTAGAAAACTAAAAGGAACCTGAACCAGAAGTAAAGGAGAGGGAAAGGGAGAAAAGAGACATTTCCCATCAGTCTGCTGGCCCATAAAACACGGTGGGAGCAGAAATACAATGGAAGCCCACATAAGCAGCATGAAAATAGGAGGCTGTTTTCATGGTTGGAAGAACTCTGTCAAAGACATTAGAAAAGATATACTTGCTAAACATAATTTAAAACGTACATTTACTACTAATAACAAATTTGAATGCACAGACACATTTGTATGTAAGAAGTAAAACCACGGGCCGTTTATCGGAGAGGTGTCTCGTAGTGCCCTTCCTGGTTTCATGCCTTGCCCGATGCCGTACGGGGTGCTGCTCATGGGTTGCCACGGGACAAGGGGTGGTCAAATTCCCCTGGAACTGAGACAGGAGTGACAGCTCCGCAGAACGGCGGCAGCTGATTTCCATACGGTCCCACGATCACGAAGCATACACACTTGACGGAAGGAGATGCACAGGAGCTTGCCCCCACCCTCCTATCTTCTCTAGGGCTTTTTCCACCCCTGCTCTCTCTCACTAATAGGCTTCACAACTCCACTATCCTCTGTTCTCCCTGTACAATAAAGGATTATATTCATTTTTCTCCTATTTTTGAAACTCCTTCCTTTTCATTAGTTCAATAAGCAACTTTTACCACCGGTTTCCAGAATCTGTTCTTGAAAATGTTGGCACTTACAAGGTTATACAATGGATGATGCAGTTGTCTTGCCAATATACTATTTTAAACAAACCCAGGGCTAGTTCTGATCACATTTAGAACATGGATGTGCTCACAGATTATTTCAAGCTGGCAAAGCACGGGTAGTAGGTTCCTATCAGTACCTACATGTGTCCACTTGAGAGAAGGGAAGCTCTCACTCACAAATAGGGTTTAGAGAAGGTTAAAGAACAGAGCTCCACCTATTGACTTGCCTTTTCTGGAAGGGAAGGAGGAACCTGCTCCACTTCAAAACGAGCAGCTGCTTCTACAGTTCTCGGATGAACTACATGTTACTGATACTGTAAATGTATTGAATTCAATACTTCATAAAGTATCTTCATAAGAAATGCATCCTCTGCGACATTAAACTGCATATACAAAACTTGCCTGCATCCCTGCCTGGGGCTGCAGTACCTCACAGAAGAGCTCAGAAAGCCTGAAAGTATGTTATTAGCAGAGAAGCAGGATCCCCTTTTCCCCTTCTGTATCACACACCAGAGGAGCAATTTGGTGCAGTGGAAATGCCAGTTTTTTATACTGCCCCTGATGCTGCTCTCACTGATACCAACAGAAGTCGCACGCAGAACAGTGTGCACACAGTCCTTACACTTTTTTGCAAAGTCAAACAAGTTTTTCAGTGTGGTACCACATTAAACAAACGAACCAAGACATTGGTCAGCTCTCCATACAACTAAGCACTCCAAACCAACACGACTCCTCTTCTAAGAGGCAAACTCTCACCACTTATGGAGGCCTTAACAAAGGTCCCAAAGTGTTAACAAACATGCCTAAGCAGAAATGCCCAAGTCAGTCTACACATCACTCACAGAGCTAGCAGAGCTTAAGTGTGGATGCATTTATAAAGGTAGAAGTAGCTTTGTGACCGTGTCCTATGTGGGAAGCCTGTTTTGTTTTCACAGCACAGCTCTCAGTAGCTCTCTGAATGACAGAGGGATCTATTAAAAAAGCCAAACTCCTATAAAACATTCCAAACATGGAAATGACTAAGGTATACTGGCAGATAAATATTTTATGTAACAAGTGGCATTATGGTTTCTTCTGGTAATACATTGCTGTATTTTTACACCAATACACTTGCTTGTACAATCATTTGTTTGCTTTGTAGCTGCATCAGTGTAATCAAAACAGGAAACCCTGAATTCTGACAAAACCTGTATCTAATGCACTCTATTTTTAAGTCAGGCAATGACTGAAATCTGTGAGCCCGAGAGCAACAATTCTGATATACCCGTTCCTTTACATCAAAATGTTAATGCTCTATCAAAACTAGAACTTACACAAAATTGACCACAGACAACAGTGTTTAGCAAACTGCTATGGAACAAGTTCACAAAATAATTTTGTAAAACTAAAGTACTTCAGTGCTATACAAATGAGTCTCCTGACCCATGAAAAACATCTTTTAGGGTAAATAATAAGTAAAAATAATATTATGTCAGAAATTATGACTACAGTTAATTAATTCACTTTACAATAAAATGCAAGAACATCTATAAAGTCAGAGTAAAATGCTGTCAACTGCGTTATGAAAACATAATACTATCACTGCCTCTTGGCAAGTACTACAAGTTCAAAGTTCATAGTCAAAGACAACAACACTTCTCAAGTCTACTTTGTCAAATCTAGGCATTTAACATTTACAATTGCTTCCCATTTTCAGCCTCCCTAACTTTAGTCCATCAGCTAGACTTAAATAAAACTGGTAGCTCACTTTTGTATATGAGAAATCAGGTCAGAGGGCATTCTGTACTTTGCTTTTGTCGGTAAGCTTAACAGCTGTTATAAAATCACTTATTTAAAAGGGATCGACTGCTTAAGATGGCAAAGTTCAAAAAATTAAAAAAAAGACTAAGCCTATAAGGAAGAATCAACCTTCCTACAACAGTTTATAACATGGATACGCTTTTTACACCTTTGTCTGACTTTCCAGAAGTTAACATTAAAGCTGCCACCTGGGTGCCCAAGGGTACAGGTAGATAGACAAAGACCCATTAGTGCAGGGAGCAGAAGCTGGGAAGATGGCACACACGGGGCAGCAGAGGACGTTGATCTGGCCTTCAGCACTGGGCAGACTGCAGAAAACTCCTCTAGCTGGTGAGAGGAGCTGTGTGCCGGCGGGTCTGGGCTGGTGGCTGCCTCTCCAGAGACACGGGGCTCCCCAGAGGAGATGCACACGTAGCCTCTGCTCAGTCATCTACTCAGTGGAGGATCCCACAGTTTCACCTCTTCATTTCATGCCAACTGCTCAAGAGTTGGCACTGTTTTTAAACAGTTTGATTTAAGTTATGTAACATCAGTTATTTTTTCCTGGAAATTAAACCAGGAAAATGCTTCAGCATTATGAAATGCATTGTAGAGACATGTGTAATGCAAAAGGGAAAAGTCAGAAGAAAACAAGAAATGGAGCAAAAGAGGGGAAACCAAAGATTTTAAAGGAGAACACGGAGAAATTAGAACCGCACCAGGAAAAGCAGGGAACAGAAATGCACAGCTAACAACATCAACTGCTACAGCCAAAGAATATGGTTTCAGTCTTTCGAGTACTGCGGATGTGAAACGGGACCCACAGACAGCGCAAAATAAACACAAAGACATGAAGCAGTTACTCAGATCTGTACTGTTAAGAGAAGATTAATTCCTATTAACTGCATTACTAATTAAGATGCTTACCTATAATTCCACTGTCCTTGCTCTCCAGGGTGGAGCTAGGGCTGCTAATGGTTCCGCAGGGACTCCCTTTGCTGGCTGCTGTTTTGCCCACACAGCTGTTGAGAGTGGAGCAGGGGCTGTCGGTGCTGGGCGACGTGGTGCTGCTCGTGAGGGTGGAGCAGGGGCTCACCCCCTGACCGGCCACCGCGCACTGCAACGTGGAGGAAGACCAGGAGTTACTGCACAGGAGCCAGCACGCTGTTGTGCTGGCAACGAGAAGCACCAAGGCGAAGCAGAGCAAGAGTGAAGCAAAGAGCCTGTTTTTCAAGCAAAAATGTCAAGATTTATCTTGACTGGGAACCTTAATGACATGTTTTCAGATTACTCTTAAAAAGCAACTTCTGAATTAAAATGTGAGTTCCAGACTTCAGTGGAAGAGCTACAGCGAGGCAGATTTCTTCCCTACTACACAATTTAGTGGATACCCCTCTGCTCCACCCCGAGTCTTTACTCCTTGGTCTGACACACTAGAACTGCCACCTTATTTACATTTCTCTATCAACAAAACCCAAACCGATGCACTCCGGTGACGACGCCTGGGGCTAAAAGCGCAGAGGAAGGGGAGAACAGAGAGACTGGCAGTAACTGTGCAGTTTTGGTCAGCTTCCCCTAAATGCCAGAGAGACTGGCAAATGGAAGAGAGCTTCTCAGGAAAAAAAAACACCCCCCCCCCCCCCCAAAAAGCATGCTCCCATTTTAACAAATCACTGACATCTTCTATTCTCATACATCACTGAGAACAGAAGGAAAAACACGTTCCTCCTAAACAATACAGTAAGGCCAGGAGAACCCTAGAAGCTGTTCGCATTCATAGCAGACTACACTTAGCTTCCAGAAATTATGAGCCTCGTTTTTTCTGTTTAAAGAATGCAAGATAACTCAGATTCAAAAGAAACGCACACATACTTGTAATTAATTTACAATTCTATTACCATATGTCCACTAAAATGAATTGCATTTTGGTAAGAATCAAGTAACTGCAACTAGCAAATAGGAGAAATAACAATAGTCCTCTCAGAAACAGAGTAACATTAAATATATTATTTTCCATTATCCTACCATGACTTCATTTTTCTCTTCTATATGAGCAGAAGTTGGGATGCCTTCTCCCAGTAAAAAACCCAATCTTGTCATCAATTCTTGTGCTGCAGGAGAACAGCTCGAGTCTTTATCAGGCTTTGCTTTGGAGTGGAGGAAAAAAGTTGCTGATTAGAGACTTATATTTGGAAACTATTACGAAAGGTGAAAAAAAATACAATCAAATGTAAACAAAAGGATATTTTATTTTTATAATTTTCTGTAATGTTAAAAACATGGAAAGCAGAGGTTAGTAATACAGATGTTTTGTAATCTCACAGTTAACACTACAACTAATACCATGTATTTTTGTTGTGCTTGCTGGGCAAAGGATGCAACACCAGTTTGAAATATCCCAGCTTTTCTGGCTGCAGAAATACTTAATTTTGTCAGGAGAGTGCTTTTAAATGTCTTCTGGTGTCCAAGAGATCAAATCAGACCAAGCTCCAAATGAGCCAACCTCCAAGAAAAGCAGCCTGTCCCCAGTCTGCTCAGGGAAAACACCCATTGCCAAGACCAACTGACAAACTGGCCTCTTTGGCCATTTTCTCTCTCTGATGCCAACACTTTGGCATCACCTACCAACCTGTAATGCTCTTGCCTGGCATCACCTACCAACCTGTAATGCTCTTCCCTACCTGAAACATTTATTCAGCAGTTACTGCTTTTGCCCATTAAAAAAGGAGTGATATGTAGGCCTGTCCCATGCTCAGGCATAAGGAGTGAATGAATTAAGGAGCATCACCTAACCCCCCTGAGAAGCAGCTCACTGCAGGAATTCTCAGCCACAGAGCTGCTACCAACCGACTCTGCCAAGAGAGCAAAAAGCCAGAGCACACACACTGCTGCTTCCCAGGCAGTGCTGCCTGGCAGGCACTGAACTTCTGGGTGGCATCCCCACACAGCTGGGATACAGCAAGGACAGCCAAAAGCTTTATCAGCTTAAAGTCTGGAGACTTCACACAGCAAAGGAGTTCCTAGTTGCTAAGGAGTGCCACAGAGAGGAGTGAGGAAAGGGCAGAGTCGAGTGGGAGGCCTGCGGCTCGTGGCATCCCCCCGAGGTCAGTGCTGGGTCCAGCCCTGTTCAATGTATTCATCGATGAGCTGGGCGAAGGGATAGAATGGACTCTCAGCCAGTTTGCCGGTGATACGGAACTGGGAGGAGCGGCTGACACGCCAGAAGGCTGTGCTGCCATCCGGTGTGACCTGGGCAGGCTGGAGAGCTGGGCAGGGAGAAATCGCATGGAATGCAGTAAGAGCAAGAGCAAAGTGCTGCATCTGGGGAGGAACAACCCTGGGGATCAGGGCAGGCTGGGGGCTGAGCTGTCGGAGGGCGGCTCTGGGGAAAAGGACCTGCGAGTCCCGGTGGACAACAGGGTGACCATGAGCCAACAGCATGTCCTCGTGGCCTAGAAGGCCAATGGCATCCTAGGATGCATCAGAAAGCGTGGCCAGCAGGTCGAGGGAGGTTCTCCTCCTCCTCTACCCTGTGCTGGTGAGGCCTTGCCTGCAGTACTGTGTCCAGTTCTCGGCTCCCCACTTCAAGAAGGACAAGGAACTACTGCAGAGGGTCCAGTGTAGGGCCACGAAGATGACAATGGGCCTGGAGCACCTACCATATGAGGAAAGGCTAAGAGAGATGGGTCTGTTTAGCTTGCAGGAGGCTGACGAGGGGATCTTATCAATCCTTACAGATATCAAAAGGGTGTGTGGCAGGAAGACGGGCCAGGCTCTTCTCACCAGTGTCCAGTGACAGGACTAGGGGTAAGGGCCTTACACTGGAAAACAGGAGGTTCAACCTCAACATGCAGAAATACTTCTTCACTGTGAGGGTCGCAGAGCACTGGAACAGGCTGCCCAGAAAGGTGGTGGGATCGCTGTCTCTAGAGACTTTCAAAAGCCACCTGGACTTGTTCCTGTGTAGTCTACTCTGGGTGATCCTGCTCTGGCACGGGGACTGGACTAGATGATCTTCAGAGGTCCCTTCCAACCCTGATTATTCTGTGATTCTGTGAAATGGAGAGAGATGTAAGCGTATGGACTTCTTCAGTGGTGCCCAGCCACAGGACAAAGGGCAATGGGCACCAACTGGAACCCAGGAGGTTCCATCTGAGCAGGAGGAGCAAGTTCTTTGGTGTGAGGGTGTGGGAGGCTGTGCCAGGCTGCCCAGAGAGGCTGTGGAGTCTCCTTGTCTGGAGAGATTCCCACCCCGGCTGGACCCTGCGCTGCTGGGCCCCTGCTCTGGGTGCCCCTGCTGGATGGAGCAGGGGGTGGCACCAGAGCATCTCCAGAGGGCCCTGCCAAACCCACCTTTCTGTGACTCTGCAGTTCTGCAAGATACTGATGAAGTTTAAAAGAGGACAGACAAGCTCTCAGCTGCGCTACTGCCTTCTACACCATCAACAAGTGGAGAGGGGTGGGGAAGGAGAGAAACCAACAACAAAAAAGGCTGAACTGCCCCTTTTACTCTGCTCTTTCCCTCAGGGCTTTGCTAAGCCAAATGAGCACCAGGACAGTATTTACTCTTCGTGCAGAGCATATGGTATCTCACCACGTGAGACACCGCGGACGTTCAGCAGTATTTGCAATAAATAGCACATTTTCCCCCAAGCTGCAGATTGTAAGAAAAACACATAAATCGATGATTTCAACTGAACAGCTCGACCAGTGAGCATTTACCATGTTTAAGTTTCTTGAGTGACATGGACCCCATGGTTTGCAAACATGCACAGTGTACTAGTCAACCATCCTTCTTATTTCCCTCCAGCTCAATGCCTACTGAACACAGGTATTTCTTAATTTTATGAACAGCTTAGGATTTTACCATTGAAAACCAAATTATCTGATTCTCACTTAATCCCAAAAGGAGGAAGTCTATGAAATGGTGTCTTTTTTGAAAGCATATGGTAAAAGATTTTGTATCAGAATATTTTGTAAATTGACAGGTCTTAAAATATTTGACTGGAAAATATATTTTCCCTCTACAACTGTAATTTTGAGGGCTACAATTTAAATTTCAAGTTACAGTCCTGGCAATCACAGAGTTCATGAAATCAACATCTTCATTCTTTTATCAAAGTTACAAAGCCCTATTATTATTACATCTACATTTTAATCTTTGACAAGTCTGGAATAAATGTTAGACACAGTACCAAAATCAGTTCAGCAACAGAGATAAAACCCAGGAGCGTAAGATGTTCAACCCAGCAACCACTTTAATCCTTAAACACTAGAGTTTAATTTTGACCTTCTGCAGTCTCACTGTCTGAGAATAATTCTGTGAAGAGACGGATCATCATGAGATGGTCATCCTTAGACCAGGGAGAAGAGGACTACATGCTCTCCCAGTTGTACATAAACCTTTAATGCCAGCACTTAGATGGTTGTAAAGATGGAGGCACAAGAGGGACCAGGATAACTACAGGGCACGCAGCAGAAAATGGTGGAAACAGTTACAAAGAGCTCTATTTTCACTCGTCGGTATCAAAAATAAGGGGCTTTTTTTAAGAATAAAACATGGTCTTTTGAAACTGTAGTTTCCTTTACAATTAAAGCAAAAGGAAAACAAAAAATTATTCAGTTGGAACCTCCGCAGTTACATGCAATGACTTTAATGAGGTCAGTTAAACTGAACAACTAATCTGAAAATGCAAGGCATATGAAACCCATGTACCAGTGCGTATAGCCCCGTACCAACGTATGGGCCAGTCTGCTTGGACTGTGACGTTCACTGCCAAAGCCACACTCTGTTATGCACTAGTCAAATTTAACAACCATGAAACTTTCCAAGAACACCAATTAACTCTAAGGAGGTAGCTTTTCCCAGCTCGGCCGACACAGGAGTCTGCTGTTCCTGCCTTCCTCGGGAGCAAGCTTCTACACAATGTATACAACAAAGCATTGTACCCAGTGCACAGCTACAGACGGGGAATCAGTTTACATTAAAAACAAGCTCAGAAAAATGCCACTGGGCCTTAGGTCTAGGTACCAATCAACACACCCAGACATCATCTTGCCTCCAGTGAATGCACAGCTCCAAAAACTGGGGCAGTTCCAGAGGTCACGCGGTACAACAGCGAGCATCTCCTCCCTACCACGAGGCATGTTAAGTCTGAAAAACATTCTTAACCGTAAAGAATCAGATTTCCTTATTATGTAGGCTCCTTTGTATCCCTCAGTCGGAACTGAACTGCTGTTCTGCCACATGCAGCATCACCAAAGGGACTCTTACCCATCTGGCTGGGTTCTCCTTGCTCAGATCCTTTTCTCAGTGGCAGAGCTGCCTCACCTGGCACTCGGGGACTTTCCACATACTTGGGCTTCCTGATGGGACCTGCAATGAGAATGAGTCGAGTGTATCTCATTTCTTCCGGATGGACCACAGGCTTCACTTGTACAGTGTCTATCCTCCACGATGCAAGAAAAGTAGAGGAATTATTTCTTACATACAGAGATGCTACGGTAAAGAGAAGTGAGCAGTTGCACTTCCACTCTTCTGAGAAACACACACACTCTTTGGGCTTTTTGGAATGCAAAGCCTGATGGAAAACACAACCAATCTGCTTGCTGTGACAATCCTGAGAAAGTTCCCTGTATATGTAAAGTTAGTGACTTCTTCATGCTCAAACTCAAAGACCTTTCAATGGGCCTCCTCTGTTCAGAACATTTATTTTCCCCTATAAAAGGAAGAGAATTTTGCTACCAGCATCTCTGAAGCCAGGAGAAAAGGACTACAGGCAGGCAGCCTGCAACATCATCACACGAAATGATACAAACCCAGAAGCTTTACACTGCAGCATACCTTCTCCAAATACTGACACATGATGGGATGAAAAGGAATGGTGAAGATGAGATCAAAAAACAAGACCCACACGCACCCCCCTCCCAATCAATGGTTTCTGGTTCACGAAACAGCAGCACTCCCATTCACGTACGCGCTAAATTCACACATAGCACCTTCAGTATTAAGAAGAATCGTATATTCACAAATGTGATACTTTTCAAATACTGAACTGATTCAGTCTTTACTTTTTTGGCTTCACGCTTTGGTTTCGGGCTGTTAATGATCCTGTTCTTTGCTAGACAGGGTTTAGTAGCAACCACAGGGGATGTTAGCAACACAGCGTCTCTAGGAGAATGGGAACGATGCCTCCCTCTGAAGGCTGACCAGAAAGAGTGTACAGGTACTGTCACACCAACGACCTGCTTGCACTGCAGACGCGGGGTGAAATTCTGGTCTTCCCTCTACGCTGATGCACAATGTGTCGTAGAACTGAAACCCCACTGTACTTACCCACATCCTGAAAAATACACCAGCTGAATTTTGCATCACTAAAGGCATTTGCTCCGTTAAAAGTTGTTGAAAAGCATGAACAGGGAAACAGGTGGAGTTCCACACTGGAAAGCTAAGATATTTAAATAGCATGGGGAATGGAAACATCATCATCATCGGTGGTACTGAACACTCAAACCCAAGTTTCTGTCCTAAACTTTCATTAAGACAACCCCAATTCCTTCTAATGTGTGTAATAAAGCCACTTGAAACATCTGAACTTTCAGGGAGCTCGAGGTGAGGTAGGCAATTCCAGTGATTCATGCAGAAGAACATCAATATGAGCTGGAAGTCCCTGGAAACACAGCTAGTGGGCCAGCAGTATTTCTGTGGCCTTCCCCAGCCTTGGCAATTGGCAGTGATTTTCCCTCCTTATTTACATACAACATTTTGTTCTATCACAGAGCTCCAACCTCAGGCTCTCTCTATCATGTAACATCACTGTAAGAGTAGGAAAGGAAGTTTCCTCACTTGAAAATGTGTCTGACATGCTGCACCCAAATGTTTTTAAATACATACATTAGGCCACAGTGACAAAGTGCAAGAGAAAACCATTCTACTGCCAGCATCTCCCTCTTGCACCTGGCATGTTCGTATATTACTCATTATTTTATTCATTCTAATAATAATAAACCAGAGTCTCAAATGCAAGCATGCAGAACTCGGCATATTTCCTGAAGGATGTTTCTTGGGATAATCCACAGAATCCTGAATTTACAGTTACATGGTCTTTTTTTTTTTTTTTAGTAACATTAAAGATTTAGCGACTTTTTCATGCTCAAACTCAAAGACCTTTCAATGGGCCGCCTCTGTTCAGAACATTAACATTTTTTAATAACATTAAAGTAAACATTAAAACTCAAGGGGGGGGGGGTTCTGTCACATTCAAACAGGAGAAGCTGAAGTGCTGAACTCAACTCAAATACTGCATTGTATCTGTATCGTTACAGAGCAACACACCAGATGCTGCCTGACCGAGAAACCACGCATTTCTAAAACGAAAGGAGTGCGAGTGCCAGACCGAAAAGCTGATTTTACAAATACAACCTCATTAGGGAAGAGATTTATGTAGCAAGCTCGGTTCTCTCGTTTCTTAAGGAAACCAAGCCTAAAAAGCAGAGAAAAGGAGCTTAGTTATCAAGCTATTAAGCAAGATCTTTCCTTTCGCAAAAGTTTACACCCTTTCCAAAGAGAAGCAGCAGTCTCATGACATGGCAGAGTTCCAGTAGATAAAAGGCTACTGGTAAATCTCCAAACTGTACAAGTAATTTTTCACTATTTCTGAAGCCAGCACCGGTCAATCATGACCATGCCCCAGTGTCTACAGCTACTTATTCTTTTAGCATCCATGGAGAGCTGTGACCGCATCTGTGTACCCACAGGTGCTACTGCGGCATTTGACAGCTGGGGGACTTCTGAAGACTTTCACCAGGAGACTTCAAGGCAGCACTGAAGGGTCCAGCTGGCACCTTTCCTTTGGTTAAACATACGAAACGTAACCAAATGGTAGAGTGCAAAATAAAGGAGGTGAATGCCTCATTAAACAACAACAACAAAAATACAACCTCAACAACAAACAACTCGTGTTAAAACAAAACAGCCTTTAATACACTGGAATCAGAGGAAAAAATGACAAAATCCCTAAACCAACAAACAACAGAACAGGCAGTGAGTTTCAGTCCTCGTGGATAACCACCTCACTGTGCTGCTGCCTTGCTAAGTGCTGCTGTGCCCCTGCAGCCCTTCAGGTCTCACCCTCCTCCTTCCCATCAGTAACAAAAAGTACTTACCTCCCTCACTCGACAGTGCCTGCAGATAAAACAGGGCTTGTGTGGGTGAAACGGCCCTGGCTTTGCCAGTCACCCTGGCGGGCAGTGCGTAAGCTGCACACTGCAAGCGATGCCAGTAGGAGCCTTCCCTGCCTCCTCCTCCTCGAGCTATGTAACTCCGGACCACACTGCTGTTCAGCTTTCTCTCCTTCTGGTCTGCAGCCTCCCTCGCTAACGAAGTAAACCCTGTTCCCAGAGCACTGGAGAGACGCAGGACTGGTGCTGACTATGCTGCATCGCCCTTGATAACGTGCTGTTCTTCTCTTAGCTGGGCCTTCAAAACCCAAGGGCACGCCGAAGTTCCCGAGACATCCCACACTTTGTTTAAAAAACCACAGCTACCGAGGCTCTGACGCTTGCGGTTGTGCAAAGTGCCCCATCCTTCCTTCTGGCAGCAGTCTCTGATGCTAGATGGAGTCTCTGAAAGCTACACTGGTGACCTGTTCCTTTTCTCAGGTACTTCAGGCCGATGAGCGCTCTGGAAGCCAAGGTGGCTCTCTCCGGTTTGGCCCGAGGCTGCCGGGTAACAGGGTGTCCCACCACACTCTGTCTGAGCTGGAAGAGCGTGGCCTGCGACACGACAGACCCACACGTGTCATGCCCCAGGGATCAGCTGGTTCTACAAGAGTGCAGAGCCCCCTCATCGCTGGACCAACGTGCTGTTCTGATTTCTGCCCAGAACTGGGATATGGTGACAACCTAATCTCTTAGCTAGGAAATGCTGGGCAGGGAGCGCAAGTCCCGTATGAGGATGCGCTTAGATCTCCGCCTAGAGCTGCGAGCTGATACGGTTCTTACACCAGCGAGTCTCCAGCTCTCACCAGAGGGAGCTCGTCCAGCGCTGCTGCCCGGTGAAAACAGGAGGCACTGGCCCTGGGAGAGCAGCTAAGAATACATTCCTCTGAAACAAAATCACATTCTTCAAGGAAACAATCATCCAAATCTGTCATTTGTAAGCTGAAGTATAATTAGATGTACCAAAGACGAACAACAAAAAGCAACCACTCCAAAAGAACCAGAACAACACCCGGCAGTCACGTAGAATAGAATGGAAGTATTGTCAGCATGTATTTTTAACACTCACACTTTCATCTGTGGAGGAAACCCTTTATTGAATTTTCTTTCCCACAAACTAGTGTGGAAGTGACTTACGGTGCTTGCAAACCTGATGTTGCAATAACTAGGAAAATGTAAGTTTATTCTCATGCACAAATCTAGAACAGGGTATGAACTAATCCACGCATGAAAAAGGACACGTTTAAAAGTGAACTGTATCTGCACAATGGCAGCCCTTTTAAAAAGTGGATGGCTGAACCAGGTGTGATAAAAACTTCATCTGGGACAGGATTTTACCAGCAGCAAACAGCAGAGGAGAATCTAAGTTAGAGAAGACCTACTTCCCTGGTACAGGTTTCCTGACTTAAGTGGTTTATCATTCCCTCAGTCAGAAACGG
This sequence comes from Todiramphus chloris collaris, assembly GCA_025345505.1. Taxonomy (NCBI): domain Eukaryota; kingdom Metazoa; phylum Chordata; class Aves; order Coraciiformes; family Alcedinidae; genus Todiramphus; species Todiramphus chloris. The sequence continues at coordinate 893,890 of JANVCC010000118.1, read as the reverse complement.
TTCCTGCCTGCCAGTTCTAGATGGATTTTCCTTCCAAGAATTCATCCTAGCCTTTCCTTAATAATCCACACCATCATAATTAACCCAGCATTTCATGAGACAGTAATTACACTGTCTCCTTTTCCCACCAATTGTCTTTCTTCCATGCAGAAAATTACCAGCCAGTTCTACTGAAATACTTCTTGTTTCAGATGGTTTCCACATCCTTAGTCATTCCTGCAGCCTTCTCCAGCTCTCTCCTAGATGTACGGCAGATTTGTTTGGTTATGATCCAGTGTTTTCCTAGTCATTTTTAACGCTTTTTTTGACTGTAGAAGAGCTGATTTTCCACAAGATTATTGTGACTTGTGCATCTCTGTCCTAATCCTCTGAACTGTCTTGCCCTCCCATTCAGCACTAAATGAGTCTGTACCTGTCCTGATCCAGGGCTTTGCCCTGAGCCGGGACCCTGCTCTTGGGCAGCTTACTGCCAGCAGCAGGAACCACTTCCCAGTGCTCTCAAGATCGGTGTGCAAAACTGAAGTCTTAGGTAAACCCAGCTCCCTTACCCAGTCTAGTCTCAAGTATCAGGTTTGCTGATTAATTTACTTCTTAACGAAAAAGTTTTCATTGAAGTTTAACTTAAAAAATAGCTAAAAGTTCTGTTGCACATTTATGGAAGACTCTCCCAGCAGTCATCTTTGGCATTCAGTGATGTCTTTAAAAGGAAAAGCTGCCTCCTTTCTCTGTTCAAGCACGATCAATAATCTAAGCCACTTCAAGGGCAGCAGCACTATCTTTCATTCACACCTTCAACCCCAACAGCCACTTTCTTGAACTTCCTTTATAAACAGTACCTTCTTTCTTTCAGTTGACCCTCCTAAATCAGAGTACACTCAACTGTTACTATTTAAGAACATGAATATTGGTTTATTATTATTATTACCAATCCAAGTAACAGTCACTCTAGTTTTACGGTAGAAGAAACTCAACTTACTGTGACAGTTTTTCATTTACTGCTCCCCTTCCCAGAACTGTCCTGCTGACAACTTTTTCCTTGTTCTTTTTGTTTCTGCTCTTTCATCCACCTCCTTCCTCAATGAACGATTTCATTAACGGAGCTTTTGACTCGGTTGCTTTAGTTCTGCCAATAATTTAGGCTCCTTACTAACATAAGATATAGTTTCTCTCTTTCCTCCTTTTATAGTTAGAGCTGAGGACTGAACTGGGGCCAGAAACACTGGTACTCTTCCAAGCTCTTGTCACAAACAAAATGCTCCCCCACCTCCTATGCAAATAATTAAAACACAATGTCAGTCACTGTAGAGTGTGCAAACGGGACTGTGCAGCTCTCCGTGTCCCAGGGAAGAAGCTCTGCTCGTTCTCCCTGGTTTTGCCTGTCCCTGTGTTAGGAGGTTCTAGTGGCTGACCTACTTGCAGACGGATGGGCAAAAGCAGCAGCTACGGCCAGGCATGCACTGCAGCAAGGTGCCCCTCTCCATCTCTCAGCTGGGTACATCCCTCACAGGAGCCGCAACAAAGCTACGCGAGGATGTCGCCTTGCACACGGCCATCAACATGCCTGGGTTTCAGCAGAAGCAAAGGCAGAACAAATGCTCACATCTCAGGGGACAATCTTTTCCTCATCTCTGTTACATTGTTTGAAAGATTATTAAAAATATCAATGGTATTATCTACACTGAAAAACACATCTCTGAGTAGTTGCTTTGTCTTCAACTGCAAACTGAGAGGACTGGAATCAGAATTTTGTTCTGCCACTGGTTATATAACTTCATCACTACATCTTAACTTCAGAATACTGCTTTTAACTTTTCTGCAATCCTTTCTTCTTTTATCTGCCACATGCTGAAAAATCTTCAACTTGCTATTTGTAGGTTACTAAAACAGAGTGCTTTGTAATCAGCACATTAGTATACTCTCTCTTTTTATTACTCTTGTCCCAGAGGCTAGACATAATTTCCATTAAATCATCTTCCATCAGCTATAGCTTGTTGAAAGCCAAAGGAAGAGCACAGGACGTTTCCAGCAGCACCCCGAGCGCCCGGTCAGGTGTCTGAACCAAACAGCAGTGCACAAATGCCAATGCATTCACAGCACTTCACGGGCCTCAGAAACCTTCTTCTTTGGCTCTATGTCAGACACTTTGCAGCCACGGCGAATGTGGCCTTTCATCCAAAATGTATTAACTGTTGCACACGTTCTGCCAGAGGAACAGCAGCCTGTGCTCTGCCTATAAAAACGCGTGTCCCTGAGCTGAATCGGGGAGCGGGGAGGTTGGTAAGATACCAACCTGCGTACCTGGAACGCAGCGACCTTTTCCCAACAGTAACAAAACTCAGCCTTAGATCCCGACCTTCACTTGGGCCTTTGGCAGAAATCCTATTTCCCTCTCCATTACAGGGACCTCTCCCTATCTTTTCAACTTTTTTAGCACGCAAATCACTTGCAGTAAGAGACAAAACAACCAAATACCACTCTGTGGATCAAGATTTTTATGTGAGCTGTCAAAACCAACGCAGAATTATTTTAACACGTGGTGGGATTATTTTAAAATTCTGAAGGGCAACTTAAAACAAGACTACATTTCACAAATTGCTTTTACTATCCTGCGGCGATTCTTTGAGCAACACTTTTTCTTCAATTTTAATGCAAAATGAGTCATTACCCGAGACATTTCTCAGTGCTGACAAAAACCAGCTTTTGACACTCTTCCTAGACCTTATAAACTTTACAAGAAAGAATGCTGAAGCTGTTGAGTGTCTCCACAAGTAACAGGGACATGGACAGTATCACTTGACGCTCAAGCTCTGACCTGAGTGCACCCAAGTGACGGCAGCACGCTGGAATGAGCCGTATGTGCAGGTTGCTGATAAAGAGGGAACCAGATGCAGCACCTTATTTAGCCAGGCTCAGGCAGAACTATGCGGTCATTGCTAAGGACACAACTGCTGAAAGTTAACAAGTTTCTTGTCATGATTTCAGCAACCATTTATGTATTAATACACTTGTGTATGTAGATACGAGCAAAATAAACCAACTGCAAAAGCCTCAAAACATTCACTCTGTCAGAGTTACTACCATATGCATAAACCAACCCTTCTCAGCTGTCTTTAACTGATATACTAATCAGAAATAGCCATATTCAGCCATTTCAATATAGGTGTTTGCGACAGCAGTTAGAGTGATTCTCTGACATATGAAATATTATAATCTACTTAATCACCGATTACCTTTTTTTCCCCAGGAACATGCAGAAACAATTCACTGTTCTTGTTCTTATTGCAGGACTTTAACCTGATCTAACTGCCTTACTTTCAGACGCAGCGTACCAAGAGCTGGGTTAAAGCGCCGTGAAGGATTTCATTGCTCATCAGTTTCATTTTACCTGGAGACTTCTTGTTTGATCTTGACTGCATCAAATAGGACTGGCGTGGCAGCAGAGGTGAAGATGGCAGCGACATCGAGACTCCTTTAGCCAGGTTCATTCTGTAAGCGTCCTCGGAGGCCGGCTGATCACCGGGGGGGAGATCTGCATTGTGCCCAGACGCTGCGATCACCTGCGGGGCACTCTCCGGGCAGGAGTCGCCTGCTAAAAATAAAATGCGGGCATCCGTTACGCGACACCGCAAAATAAACCACGCAGAGCTGCTCTGGAAGACAAGCATTTAACACAGGAGAACAGATTTGCCAGCAACAACTCAGCACGAGCCGCCGTGCTGAGCACCCGCCACCGCAGGCCCCAGACAGCCACTGGGAAAATGGAAGTACACAAGAGGGGAGATGTTCTGTTACAGTACTAGAGACACGAGGGGGAAGGGAAACCTCACTTCAACAAAGTACTTATCAGATTCCATCCTTGGAGGCAAAGCAAGTTTCCTATGAAGGGAAAAGTATTTTTACAGCTGAAAAGGTATGTTAAGATCACCGTGATACCCTGACAGCCAAGACCATCTGAAAATGCTGTTTACCCAACTAGTTCAAGGAGGAATTCAGCTGGCTTCCCCCTTACCTCGCTCACAGGTACACTCACAGATGGCCAGTCTAAGCTTTATTTTGCTGGTTTAAAAAACGGGAGGTCCAGTTCTGTGCAATTTAACAGCAACAGTGATTTTTTTTTTTTAATCTAAGGAAAAAACCCAAGCTATTGGCTCACATCATACTAACTGGCAGATCAAAACAGGGAAATACACTCAAAAAAGAGAAATCTCTTGCTGGTGTAAGAAATGCCATTTCAAATAATTACATAATATATTTTCAAAACAACAGAAGAATGTATTGCTCGCAGTAACGAGCCAAAGACAGCAGAAATACCTGTTGGATGTGCTAGGCTTTTCCTAGGCAGGTGACAGAAACAAGCTGAAAACCAGAGTTTACCAACTAACTACAGCTGTTTTTAATATCCAGGTGAGGGTATCACCAGTAACTCACATCACCTGCTGCTGAAACTGAACTGGTACCATCACAGATACAAACCAGCAAAACAGAACTGACGCAAAGAGGACACCAGAACATTTTATAGACAGGTCTGTGCGCAGCAAGCAGCACGGCTGCGGCACCGGAACCCAAAGTGCAGCTAGGAGAAAAGGCAAACAAAGGAGCAGCAACATCTTTTCCAAACGTGAATCCCTCAGACCAGGTTTATTTTTGTACAGTAAGGAAACAGTTCAGATACGCGGGGCTCCGCGTTTCTCATTCATTCTCTTGTCAGTCAATTGTTGCCTTCAGTTTTTAACAGCTGTTCTCCTACCACATTCCACTCCAGGCAGCATTAACTGCATACCACGAACTGCCACGCTGTGTTGGAAGGAAAGAAACCCAGACCTAATGCTTTGAGAAAAGTTAAAACATTTTTATTGATTTCATTACCCCTCTCTCTTTTAGAGGTATGCCTGGAAGGTAAGAAAAGCAAACACGCCTGACTGCTGACGTCTAATTCCCTATTTCCAAAGGTGCACATATTCAAGATTATTTAGAGGTTTTCTTCTAGACATAATTTTTCCCTCTCAAGAACCACACAAAGGGTGTATATGATAAATGACCTTGAAGAATACTATGCTAGATTCAAACTTTCCTTAATATTTTGTGAAACTTCCTCACTTACTCCTCTGAAACCAACTAAACTACCACCCTCCAAAACTTCTCTCTGTTCAAACGTAATTCATAGTACAAGGTCATGATTGTAAGGAAGCAAGTCTAGTTTCATCAAGTCAACATGGAAATTAAAAACTAAGTAACTGTAACTTTATGTTCCTTTTTTTAAGCCCATTGCAACTATTACAGGAGTGTAACTACTGGTTTAAAGTCCTGGGAACTAGCAAATGGCTTTGATGTTTTAGCAAGCTAGCTGTAACATACTGTTCTATAAAAAAATAAGTACAACTTAAGCATATATTTAAAAAAAAGAAGACTAAATATTTTAGACACTATAATCACATATATGAGATTTTTTTGAAACACCAAGATATCTCAATTACTGAGTTCTTATCCACTTTCAGTGGAAATCAACGGGCTAAGGATTCTCTTTGTTCTTCTGGAAAATAAACTTTTGCAATAGCTGTTTTTAACCACAGATTTAACATTAGGCACAGCATTATTTATTACTGAATACAGTACTCATCAGTTTGCTTCACAAAGTGTTGAAGAACGCACAGAGAAACACGCTGCAATATCCCATTTTTTCCTTTGAACATAAGCAAAGAGCACGGAAGTCGCACGGTGATGCCACAGACCACAATTAGAAAATAATGGCATTCCTGGTAAGACTTTTTTACTAGATACGTTGCCAAGGCTGTAATTTGGAATTTGTGTAATTATTCCAGCTGGAATGCTCGTGAGGGGCTGCAAGAGAGGAGAGAACAACAAAAACTACCTCCTCCCCCTTCAGGGTTAGTAAGTCCTCCTGCAATTCCCTAATTTGTATTTTCCCTTTTACTATGTGACAAACAAGCAGGGTGTAAGTCATTGCTTCTTAGCAGACCTCTGAATTTGGAATTAATTTGAATTCATTCTTCTCCATTGTACATGGAGCGTTACACCTCCTCCGTTCAACCTGTGAGGACACCACATCCTCAGTGATGTTGGAGCATGTTTAAACATTAAATGTGTTCTACTGAAGCAGAAAGAAAAAGATGTTATAAATGCAAATGAGTTAGGATACCATGGAATAGCAGGCAGCTCTTGGACACGAACCTTTCCAAGAAAGCAGAGACTGCACAGCTGCTCCTCTAGGACCTTTCCGAAGAGCTGCTGCCTACATGCAACACTGGCTAACAGGCTGATCCCATGTTTGTGACTTCACAAAACAGACAACAAAGTTGTCCCAAAAAGGGACAAAGTTGTCCTAAAAAGGGACCCAACAGAGCTCATACACCACAATCCTCCCAATACTGTCCCAGCCACAGGCACAAGCCAGATCTTCTACCAGGAGAACAACTCCCTGTAGACCCCAAAGAAGAACTCTAACAGTATAAATAGTAGAGGGAAACCCGTGGTGTTTGGATGCTAAAACCTTATGTGAACTCAAGGGGTTGTCCACAGAGAAGTCATCTGTTGATGGCAACCACAGCTACTTTCAGCTGAGGAAGTCCCCAAGTCCACAAGCAGAGACGGGTAACAGGGTACACAGGATAGCTGCTTGCTTTGTTTCCTCCCTTCTCACCTCCTCAGGGTTATTCTTCCCACTGGCTTCCTCCCTCACACAAGAAAACATACTCTTACCTCCCAGAAGGGAGGAAGAGGCAAGGCGAGGGGGTGTAGGGGCACTGAGAAGCACACAGGAGGACGGAACTGGGCAGAAGATTTGAAGCAGACCCTGTCTCCAGCTGATGCTAGGATGAGGCTCACCTTTCCTCACTATCACATGTAAGAGGAGTCCCAGCAGGAGAATGAGCCCAGTCAAGACAGCGAGTTCTCACAGAGACAATCCAGTTCAACGGCGTACTAAAGCACCTGCCTCCGACACAGACGAGTTTGTAACTAAGGCTTGAGTGTCTGTATCACTGTCAGAGCTACAGGGCAAAACCAGGGGCAGATGACCTCTAGCTCTTGGTCCTACAGGCTCTCTGAACTGTTCTACAAAACTTACTGTTCTTGTGGTTCTGTACCCACACAGGCAGTGTTACTTATGGCTGGTTGTGGTTAAATGACACACGTGATCATGTGGGATGGCAAGCTTCCCTTCGCAGGCTGGTAGCATCTTTTCCCAGGTCTCTCAATCTATCCTATATACTTAACTTACCCTTACCTGGCATTTTCTATTCTACATAAATTGGGCTGAGGACCAACTCTACACATTTCATCCAACTTACAGCAAAACTTTTGTAAGATGCTTGGACCTACATGTATGACAAGACAGATCCAAAATGAACGAGCCTGTGGGACCCACGAGGTAATACGTTATTCTTTCCACACCACAACCTGCTATTAGGGGAACAATACCAGACAAATGGATGAGCAATAGCTGTCAAAATACAATTTGTCACAATGCCCAAATATAACACAACACTGATGCATGCAGAAACCCAGAATTATTTGTAACAAACTTAAAGATTAGTGATGTCAAGTATTTTAGCTACCAGAACAGTAACTTAAATTTACATTACGTTGGGGTAGGGGCCAAGAAATGTAAACCAGACAACTGCCAGCTCTAGAATAGGAGGAAGATGACCCCTCACTAGTTTTTTAGCAATGTCAAACTAAAATGTAAGGAAAGGTCCCATGAAATCCCACCTTCTTTTTAAAAGCTCCGAGCTGTACATTTTCCACTGCCAAGTAGCCTCCAGACAGAAAGTTTCATAAGCATCAATCAACAGAGTTCTTACTCAGTGGTCTAAGTAACCATGGAAACAGCGTAATAGCTTTAAAAACCACACACACAAAGCTCTGAGAATGGAAATCGAATCCCAGTTTAGTTGCACCTAGGGATGCAACTGAAAGGCATAATCTGATTAACAAAATGCTTTTTCTTTTTCCGTAAGATAAAAAAAGATACAAGGATGGCTGACTAAAGTAATGATTTTGTAGAGCCTAATATCCTAAAAGAGAACTTGAACTTTAAGATTAAAGTAATCCCTCTATCGAAAAGAGAGGATAACTAAAACGAGACCCTTTGCAGGGTATTTGTCAGTATTAAGCACAAAAACCCCACATCTAATTCTTCACTCAATGTAAGTTGCTTAGAAACCAGAAGAATGCTAACTACCAATATATGTGTAAACTGGAGTTCAGTGCAGATGCTGGAATTCAGATTATTTTAATGTGAAGGAACAGGACTGCAACCTTCGAAGCAGTGCAAGCTAAAGCACTCACAGTGCAGACTGCTCAAGTCTGCACACTAACAGCGACTGCAGGACAACCTTCCACAAACTTCTCCCAGAATGTATTTCTGACACAGCTGATTTTGTCTTTTTCTCTCTTAACCTACCTACCAAAGTGAAAAAAAAGCCTCTCAACTCACTTTAAATACCAGGTCTGAGATAAAATTGTGCTACAGTAGAAGAAAATTTGAATTCTGAAGTTCCACTTAAGGTGATTAAAGGGAAAAAAAAAAAAAAATCCTAACTACAGGATCCTATTTCTGAAAAAGGTCCTTCACCAGCTCTCTGAACAAATGACAGCTTGAGTACAAGAGCCCAGCTCTGACCAGATTGCTCTGGCGTGGACTGGAGAGCAAAGCAGCAGTAAGCAAACTGCCACGTGACGGGTGCAAACTGCACTTTTCTAACACCTTTGGGGCAGGAGACCATAAGGTGGCAAAAGCCTGGGTACCACTGCTAACCGTCCTTAGGAAGAGGGAGTGGTGATAGGACTGGTCCAGGGCTACATGGCTATCTACTGAGGCTGCTGCTGGCTTATGTCGACAGTCCTCAGAGATCAATACCCACTGAAGACAAGACAGACACCAGTATTCTCTATAAAGAGAATAAAACCAGCTTTAAACCCTGGTGCTGGCTCTGTCTCAACCTGTACATGACTGTTCTACCTGCAAGCTGCCCTGACATCTCCACTGGAGAGGGAATCACTGCTGTTAAAGACTGCAAGGGTGGCAGAGCACGGGAGAAGGCTGCCCAGGGAGGTGTCAGTCCCCAGCTCTGGAGACTCACAAAAGCAACTGGACACAGGCCTGGGTAACTGTGGTGCTGCAACTCCGTGGTAACTCCGATGGCTGCATATAAAGCCATCACTGAAACTCCTGCAAAGCTCTTTGGAGAATCTTTGCCAGTCAGAGTTTAAAAGGGCAGCTTAAGAGGTGTAACTGTTTCGTTCTTTTAGAACAAGCGTAATGGTCTGAGCTGAGACAGAAATAAATCACACCACAATCTGCTGCGTGCTCCCTTTGTCCATGACAGCAACTACTGCTGGGCTGTTTTGTCAGGGCTATACAGGATGCTTCTGTTCCCTTTGCACCAAGCGCCCCGTGATACCTCTGTGAAAACTGCTGAGTTTGAAGAACAGCACAAGCAGCAAATTGTACCAATCCACAAGCAGCACGATGAAAAGAAACACTGTCCCTGCAAAGAGCAATACCCAACATTCAGATGTGCTTACGCACCGACGGTCTTGCTGAACTTCATTCTGTTTCCTAGAACGTGTCTCATGCAAACAAATGTCAAGAAAAGATGAGACTTTACCAACAAATTCAGAAGGAATTAGTGAGAAGGCCATCCAGGAGGACAGAAGGGGCCAAGGGAGCCAGCCTTTCCAGTCAGGACAAGGTAACCACTTCCTATGACCAACACTGACCAGAAGCTGAAGAAGAATTCATGGTAAGTGAAGAAGTTCATCGGCCAGCCTTCCAGGGTAAAAAACCAGGCATCTCCCATGTAAAATACACACAGTAGGGAAGATCCACATTTAATTCTTTTGCTCTTGAGACTCTGGAGACACCAGAAAAAGGGATGAACTAACCTGGAACAGTAAAAACACTCATTATGGCCTGAATAACAGAAGCAGCGAAGTGCATCAAGGGAGAAACAAACCAAGTAAAAATCAGAATAAAAGGTTCAATTGGACAATCTTTGCCAACTATGCTCACACTCGACATTATTTGCTCACTTTCTGGCATTGATTTCTGAACTCTGGATTACTTTTTCAGTACACAAAATGCTAATGTTCTCTTGCAGTACTTACTTAAAAAAACAACCAATTTTTAAAGAAAACAGTGATAAATATTTTTTTTTCCCTGTTTATATGTAGATGGGATATATCACTGGAATTAGCTTCTGGGAAAAGACATTCACCACATTAACTACTCACTGCTCAGCAAAAAAAAGGAGTTTAAACTCCTAAATAACTGTCAACAGCCACAGAAAGTGGGCAAAGCAACAAAGAATAATCAAAACCAGATCCATATTTTAAGCATGAAACAATGCTTCTTCTGTTGCAAGATATTTTTAGAATAAAAACAAAAATTCTAACTGAAACTTGAAAGTATTCCAGTACAAGTTCAATGTTCTAGCTAGAGGATGTGTACTTTATGCACCACAAAGTCCCTCTGCACTTAAAATTCAAAGCCTAATATCACAGAGAGTTTGGACAGAAAAAGCCAACTGAATTTGCATATCCAGTTTTAAAAGGCAAACTTATTTTATTTAATGTTTTCATGACTTTCGGTTTGCCAGAAGGCTATCTAACCCTCTCGATGCTCTTGAGCCTGGTTACAAGTATATTAATCTGATAGAAATGTTTAATGATTAATGCCAGAAATGTGGGGTTCAAATATGCATTTAACTAAACAGGTTCAGCTTAGAGTCAAATAAAGGTTCTGCTACCAGGAAATAACTCCAGAAACACTTCTAAAATAATGCTTAAGTAGTGAGTCTCAATAAAAGATCAGACCTTCTTGCATAGCAACTTCACTTTTCTTTTAAAGTAGCAGTTCAGTTACTGCTGTGCCAGTGAGTGTAGCACATTCACGTCGATGGCCGAAGCGCTGCACGAGTGCTGCGCGCCCGGCTTCCCACGGTGCCCGGGGAGAGCGGGGACGGGAGAAAGAAAACCAGGAATGGCTGAAGATCATACAAGCGGTCACAGCTTGTGCCTTTGAAAGCCATTTTCTGTTTCAAAAAGAATACTAAGCATCATCTAAATTTTATAATTGTATCTGATCAAAAAAAAAAAAAAAAAAAAATTCAAATTCACAGATTTTATCCAACTTTTTGAGTATAAAATGCTGATAAGGAGCAAGGCATACAAACAAAATAACTAAGAGCATGCCAATCTACATCAGAACATAATGCAGAAATAAAAACATCCGTTCTATCCTAACATTCAAAACCCTTCTACACTAATATGTTTATATAAAGATACTGGAATACAAGAAGAAGGAAATGCAAAGGAAAATAAGTCTCAAAAGAGCACTGTAAAAACTTAAGCCTGATCTACAGGAGAATCTAGTAAGAACCAAGAAAGATTTATTAATATGGAACTTTTTGTAAGCCCAAATTAAAAAAATCTGAGTATGAAGACAATCACTGAAGGTACAACTCATACGAATACACGAGCGCTTCAGTACCTTTAATTTCATCACCCAGAAACCAAAACACCGACCTCGTTTCTCCAGAGTTTCTCCACCTTTAAAGCACTACAGTAATACATTCTAAAAATTATCTTTTTGTGGACATAATACTTTGTCCCTTGTTATCTGAGCACTTCACAAATGCCTAATAAGCCTTTAAACTGGAAAACCTCAAAGTCCCAACTACTTACCACATTAATTTCTACTGAAATCAATGAAGTTTTCCTCCGTACCATGTACTACATTTGATATTAAACTTCTGATGGGATTTAGTGCAGGAAGAACTCTGCAAACTAAGCACAATACTTCCATTATTCATGCTCCTTCAGGCCTGATATTGGGTCAACAGAATCACAATGCTCATGCTACTAAAAAGCCATCTGAAATAATTGAACATGTTTTGTAGAAATTTAATATACAGGATTTTCTTTCCTCTTTAAGTTGAAATACATTACATGCATTTTTAAACTGAATGGTCATTTGCTTAGTAAGTAAAAAATAATGCAGATTCCCAGAATGCAGGCAAGTTGCTGCCTTTAGGACAGTGAAAGAAAACAAACATAATTATATACTGCAAAGCAGCTGTCAGCATATAAAACCAACAGGAAATACTCATCCAAATCTCTCTCTGAAGCATTTTTAAGCATTTAAGAATGCGTAGTTGAGTTGAACTTCTACTGAAACAGAGTTGAACTTCTACTGAAACAATCATAATTCAAAAGTAACATTTGTTCATTTTCTGAAGCTCATTATGTATATCCTTTTCACTATCTCATCATGGATGCAGACAAGACCTGCAGGTACCCCTGTAGAGCTTGAGTTCATGCAGCAGTCCTGTGGCTCTGGTTTCCTGAACTGTGACTCCAAGATACGAAGCTTCCGTGCTGTACTGAAATAAGAAAGGTGAACTCCTTCCAAGAGAGGCCAGCGGCAGAGAATCTCTCAGTGGCTATGGAGGTGAACTTAACCTCAAGGAAAGAACCGGAAAACATACAATTCACAGTCAACGATGCAAACAACAGAACAGAGAGCAGAAAGAAATTTCCGAGGTAGTGAGAAAGAAGCACAGGGTAGAAATAAAGAGATGAGAGGAAGAATTTCTTCACCAGAGAGGTTCACAGGCACTGGACCAGCTTGGCAGGGCAGCAGTTGAGTCCCCATCCCTGGAGGGGTTTAAGAGTCAGAGAAGTAGTGCTGAGGGACATGGTTTAGTCAAGGTCCTCTCAGTCTTGGGTTAACGATTGGAGTTGATGACCTTAAAAGATCTTTTCCAATCTAGGAAATTGCTTGTTTTGGTGAGATTATCTTAAATGTAGAAAATCAAGTCCATTAACAAAACAGAAGCAAAAGGGCAGGAATAAGGAAAGAAAACGTGTGCCGTAAGCAGAAGTGCTAAAGACTAGTGAGAGTTCCGCTAACAGCCTCCCAAGCAAAAAGACCAGGTCTGCACTTCTTACTAGAAAGATACTTCCTAAGGAATCTCTGAAGGACCTAGAAACTCCTTCAGAGTTTCATGAGATAATATTTATTTGATGCCAATGACCTGACAAAGAGGAGAAAATACCAGATTTTTACTTTGCTTCTGAGATTGAATCACTACGTTGAGAAACAAAGGGAAAGTGAGAGCATAATTGCTGCATGTTTCCACCTCAGTGTACATAAGACAGTACAAAACCACAGGTTACTTTCCGGGACATAAAAATTAATGTTCCTGTTTGCCCCCTTCCCACTTGCTTCTGAACATTCTCCAAATAGTTTTGTGTTACTTCAATGTGACATGTGCAGACTGTGGGGTTTTTGCCTCAAGTTCTGTCCTTTACCGGGCATGTACATCAATTTAGTGGAAGGAAGAGGGACAAGACAGAACAAAGACCAACTTAAAGACACATATTTCCATACACAGAAACAACTGTGTCTGAAGGGGCATAAAGACAGGCTGCTTCATTCTGCAGAAAACCTCAAAAAAAGCTGGATGCAGAGAAAGTTGTATGCTGGGCTCAAAAAAACGGTCTGTTTGAAATTCTGCTTCTTTGGCACATCAGTTTACCTAAATAAGGTATCAACTACCTTGTCTTCAAATCCACATTTAGAAATGGATTTTTAGAAGTAACTTCAGTAAGTTTTGTTTTGGAAAGTTTTTCTGTGTAGAAACACCACTCTGACAACTCTGCTCTCTTGTCATCTGTTCACGTGTCTGCACATAACGACACACAATCACCTATATAGTCCTATATGTGCATGTTTAAACACACAAATTTTGATTCACTTAGATTTTACCTAATCCTACAACAGCTCCCCACCTGTCAATGACTCCCAGCAACATCTTAAAAAACCCATTTAATGAAACAATGGTAGAAGAAAGAATTATTACCAAAGCAACTGCAGTTGGAGCAGTCTCAGGTGCTGGTTTTCCATCCAAAAGTGAGATTCTCGTATGACAGTCTTCCACCCGATTAGGGCAGGAGTTGTTTATATAAAGACCCTCTACCAGTCTTTACACAGCACTTCAGTCTCACTCTAGAAAGCATCAATGCTGATTCTTGCAACCCTCTTCTTCAAGAGGGCCCTGAATGGAAAAGTTGTTAAAAATCCTAATTAACATGCTCAGCTGCTAGATCTCAAAGGTGTTATGCACATCTCCAGCTCTTCAGCCTGTACGTCAGGGCAAATGAGGAAACTCTAACATTAAAATCCATGTGAGCTATTTTTTAAAGAAAGAGTTCTAATTTCTTTTTGTTCTTTAATCCTTTTTAACACTACAGTGGCACCTTCAGTGCAGGGAAGAAAGCCCCGCGTTCCTCTCTGCAGCGGTTCCGCAAGGCTAGCAGCTGCGATCGCAGCAAGACGCGGTTCCTGCACAAACAGGAACTGCTATTCAGCTGAACAGGAACCATCCCTCTCGGCTCCGAAGCGCGCAGACTTCCCGGCCTTCCTTTCACGCAGAAGGAAGCCCAAGGGACAACAGGGGTTACTACAGTTTAACAACAAGCTCCTGCAGTTCAGCCTAAACCTCTAACCACTTGGCTTCGGGTGGAGCGGAACAACACAGGCGGTCAGGACGGAGCCTTCAGGAGCTGCTGCTGCTGCTCCGTGCTGTCCAACGCCTCGGCGTCTCTCCCCAGCGCGCTGGGGTGCCAAGCACAGCGACCTGCCCCGCGTCGCAGCGCGGGTTTGCGGGCACCTCCGCCCGGCCCCTTCCAGAACGGCCCCGGCAGCTCCAGGCTTCACCGCCTCCAGCTCCGCGTTCAGCAGTTTGCCTAAACTGGGTACATAGTGAGGAGAGGCCACAGAAGTCTTCCTAAGCGGTTCCGTGCAGCACTGCTGAGCTGTGCTCTCTCACCTGCTCCCTGCTGCATTCTGAAGCTCTGAAAAACCTGACATCTTTTTCAGAGCTTGATCAGCGAAAGAAATTTAAAAAACCCCAAAACCAACCGACCAAGCAGAAAACCAATGTGCTCGGAAAGCTGAAAGAAGCATCTGACCTTACTGCTGCTTTGCATGGTGGCTAGGACAGCCCTTCCACACTAGCTGTCTCAGTTCAGTGTCTGCCATCAGCACACATTTTCGCTCTCTTCACAGTTCTTCAGAGAGCAGCAGGTTTTAAGAGCTGTTGTTGTTGCTGTTAAGGACCCGAAGGGCCACAAAATGAGACAGCTCCACAAACTAAAAAAATTCAATTTCTCACTGGTTGGAGTTTAAGGACCAGGGAGAGGAGCAAGAGAAAAACAAGCTCTACAAAGACCAACGTCTCTTGACTTGCTCCACATCTTCTCTGAAAGCTGAGAAATGTCTTACAGCTGAAAGAACTGGAAGGCCCTCTGGAACAAAAGAGAAAATGATTAAACTGAACACAACCTTACAGGAAGCCCTGGATGTATCACAGAACACAGTGCACACATTTCTTTTCAAACTTCTCACAACATCTTCAAATACAAAATAAGCCACAGTCTCTGGAATCCAGTGTATGAATTACTTCCTTCCTTTTAAAAGGCGGCTCCTGCACTCCTCCTGGCTCTAGCTTCCACCAGCCAGGCATTCTTCACCAATTTTGCCCAATACTTGGTTTCCGTAACATTCAACTAGTGCATGAAACTCTAGAGCTTTGCTTAAAAGACAAAACAAAAAACCCAAATCAAAAATGAAACCAAAAAAACTCCCACACTAAAACCCTGCTTGGTGTTAAGAAATACAGCAGCATTGTATTTGTAAAAACAAAGGGAGAAAATCCTTTCTTTTGCACTCATTAATCCAAACAGATGTGATGAGATCCTAAAATAAAACAGTATGTGTTTTCTGGACTAAAGGAAAAAGGCTTTTCAAGCTTCAGATTTTAATCAAAGCTTGGCCAAAGCTCCATTCCAAACAGCCTGATTTTTCTTCTGAGCTTAAACCAATTTCCATCTAGTATTTTAAGGAAAAATGTACCAATGAAAGCCTCACCACAGGAATCTTTAGCCCACTATGTTTAAACAACTCCAGCTGTTAACTTCAAGTCAGCAGTACATACAAAATTAACGGGATGCCTTTCGCCTTGCTCTGTGACCACTTCTTTGATCTAATCTCAATGTTTTTTCTTTTCAGGATAGCTCTCATCATTCGGTCCCTTAGAAAGAAACCCCAGTAGAGTGTAAACTTCAGAAGGCCACAAGAATTTCCTGAAGAACACGTTACCTGCCAGATGAGCACAGAGCTGCTTTTTGCAAAAGAACGCTTAGAACACCCTCTGCTCAGAGGGCTCGGTCTAACTCGGCACAGCTTGAAAAGCTGCAGTAGAAGATGCACTATGACTTGCTTGTCAATGAAAGTACAACGGCCTTGTTTTAAAAGTTCTGACAAATATGAATGTGGCTGTGTTACATTCTGTACTTTATACATTAAGGGCATATTTGGGTTTACCTTTCTTTTTTGGTTACTTATTCTGGAAGTAATACATTTGTGTTGCCAAAGAGCATAAATACACTCTTACAGGCAATTTAGGATCTAACTCATCAGAAAATCAGATGTGTTAGTCTGCACCAACAGGTCGAGGTTAAAAATTCAACTGTGGAGGCCAGGCAACTGCACAGCTTGCTGGCCACAGCAGCAGAGACCGCAGCGGGACCTGCCCAGAGCTGCAGGTGGGCTTCACCCTCAGCCACCAGCACCCGCACCTCTGTGGCCAGCACTGCTCCTCCGCGGGCACTGCCGGCCCTTCTCTGCCCTCGGAAACGCCAACTGGCGTTCCCAGCTACGCGGCTTCCCGAGAAGTGACTCAGGTAAGCAGTGGCCTGCTAAACTTATCAGTAACAGTAAAACAAGTTGCCTTTGTTTTTTAAGTTGTATTTGTTGATGATTAATTTTACCTTCAGAAACCTCTGTAGTTAAAGCAAGAACTAAAATGTGATTGACATTTGATAACCAACTTTAAAAAATTTCACTACATTTGTTTTCAAGAAATTATTTTGTAAATACATGAGTAATAAACACTGGATCACCCATAAGACATAGTGGTTTTTCCTGTAATATAACTAAGTAGTTGAAGTGTATTTCTGTAGTTGAGGTTCTGAACCTCTGGGCTGGGGCCGTGTTTAGGCCGGCAGGACAATGCCCACCGCCCGCTCCAGTATCTCCATGGTCAGAACCAGGGGCAGGCTGCTCCCATCAGCCCTTCCTGGCAGCGACAGGAATGGGCGCACTGGATACGACTCCCAGCGGCTCCAGCCCCGCTCCTCAGGCTGCGGGCGGAAGCGGCGCAGCCAAAACGCAGCGGGGACGAGGGGCAGCGGGCATGAGGGCCTGCAGCCCCGCAGCCAGTGCCACGCCGGCAGCCACCCGCTGCCCCCGGCATGGCCGTCGCTGCCGTGCACAATAAACCCCACGGCGCACAACACGGCTATGTTGTAAGATATTTTATTAATAGTCATACCTGAGTCTTTCTTGGTCCCTCTTCCACCTTCTCGGCTCTTTTTTAAAACTGCCTTTAACATTTTAAGTGTTGCTCCTAAAGGATAACAGAAAGAAACAAAAATAAACGCAACATTAGTAACATACATTCAGGAAAAAACCAAACAAAATAAAGATAGAAACAGTACAAATAAAACAGTGAAATAATCAGATGAAACTTTTCTGTAGTTATGTCTAATTTTTACAACGTAGCTCAGTTAACGAAGTCCTGATGTACAAGGAATGTTTTAATACTTGAACTAAGCAATTAAGAGTTCACTGTCTTCTTACACAGAAAATAAAACAGCATTCTCCACATTCCACATATAATTAAGGTTATAAGGCTAAACCCGTGTAAGTTATTGTAAGACACTGGCAAAAATAAAACAGAATCAAGGTTTAACCACCGACCGGACCCGTCTGCAGTGCCAGGGAGCGGCACAGGGCAGAAACCCGCTGTCAGCTGGGCACCCCGAGCTGCGGGGCGCGGGCAGCCGGGGGACAAGGGCACGGTGCCAGCACCCAGCTGCTCGGCACCGCAGGCAGCACGCTGCCACCAGCACAGGCCAGCGCTCCGCCGGGCGCACGCCCGCGGCCGCACACACCCGCACCTGCCAGCGCGCCCGGCTCTGTCCTCCCCCTGCCAAAGCCAGCCAGCAGCCGCAAGCGAGCAGAGGCGCAGGTCTCAGAGGTTATTAATGGTAAGGACAGTGTATCTGGGGTGCAAACCTGGAAGGTTTAAGCTGACAAACCTGTTGTTTCAGAGTTACAAAGCAAGGAAAATGGAACGAAAGGACACACACTAAGATAGAATAGTGGCAATAAAAAGGAAAACAGAGCACCTAAAAACCTGTGTACTGTATTTAATCATAGAATTCACAGAATCACTGAGGCTGGACAAGCCCTCTGAGATCAGCAAGTCCAGCCCATGACCCAACCCCACCACACTGGCCAGACCATGGCACTCAGTGCCACCTCCAGCCTGTCTCTAAACCCCTCCAGGGACGGTGACTCCCCCACCTCCCTGGGCAGCCCATTCCCCTGTCTGATCACCCTCTGCCAGGAAGGGCTTCCTGATACCCAACCCAAACCTCCCCTGGCACAGCTCCAGGCCATGGCCTCTCCTCCTGTCCCTGGTTCCTGGGATGCCCCCCTGCCTACAGCCTCCCTTCAGGGAGCTGGAGAGAGCCACTCAGCCTCTGAGTCTCCTCCAGGCTGAACAGCCCAGCTCCCTCAGCCTCTCCTCATCAGCCTTTCCCTCCAGTCCCTTCCCCAGCCTCGCTGTCTCCTCTGGACCCACTCCAGCGCCTCGATGTCCTTCTGGCAGTGAGGGGCCCGGAGCTGTGCAGGGCACAGGAGGTGAGGCCTCCCCAGTGCTGAGTGCAGGGGAGAATCCCATCCCTGTCCTGCTGGACACACCGTTCCTGATACAACTTTCTTCTTATTTTGTAAACATGCCAAGTATAGATTTTTGATTACCCAGAAGAGAGAGGCTTGATATAAAAGGGAAACCTTACAATATATGTCGTTCCTATTCTTAGGATAAAGGTACAGGCTAAGAAGAGATCAAATAAAAGGAATCAAGGACAATTCCATCCCAGATTTTCCCTTCTTGGAATTGAGGCCAACTTCCCTACTGTGCATAGAGTTCTCTTCAAGGACCTATTGCAACGCAGAACAGAAACAGCGTGTGAGATGTAGACACAAAAAACTGCCTATTACCTGCAAGCAAAGTCCATTTTCCTCCTTCTCCCCTATAAAACGATATGCAAACCCAAAAGATAACTACTTCCAAAGGAATTTCCCTTCTGATACGTCAGTGACACTCGAGGAGATAATCTAACCAACCATTAAAGGCCCTGAACAGGGAAGCAGACATAGTGACATTCACTGTTCCTTTGCAAGCCGAAAGGTAAATAAAAAAATAAACTGTCTTCTTAAGTAATTCTAAAGCCTACACCTTGGTTTCTGGACAACACCCTTCAAATTCCACAAAGGTGTGTAACTGAAACATTTAGGAACCTAGCTAAATACTACAGCCTAGAAATACAGACTACAAATAAACTATGTGTGACTGAAAAACAAGCAAACAAACAAGAAACAGCAAAAAAACCCCACCAAACTTCCCTGTGCACCCTGTGAAGCTTTCTGACACACACCCAAAAGCATTTTATCTTCAGGTAAAAAATGTCTTCATGCCCATCTTTCAGACTTCAGTAAGACTGACCAAACTCAACAGCAATCCTATACATTTAACTTCCTCATCCCTTGAAATGCACATGGGATAGCGGATCTTGTTTTGGTTTAACTAAATTTGTTATTGATATTTTCCAGCGATGCTGGCTCCTTGTCTCTTCTAAGCACACTGTATTTCCTCTTTCTCCACAACTAAGACATAAAATCATTCACTGACTAAGGTTTTGGAAGCCCTTTTAGCTATTGCAACAGTTCTGCTTCAGTAAAAAAATTAATCTTTACATTTTCTTGGTTCCAGTTTTTAAATGCTGCCCTGAAACGGCCTGCTTCTTGTTTAGCTGGGTTTTGGGGAGAGGGGGCTGGTTTGATTGGTTTTCTTTTGGTTTGTTTTTTTTAAGATTTAAAGGTCTTTTAAAATCTTTAACTATCATTTCCAGTTTTGAAATGGATACCAGATGTGCACTTGTTAACCAAGCACAGATATAAATAACGTCACATGAGGAAAAAGCCTCCACGCTCTCTTCTTACGCGATCAAAGACTGTGTTATCTGCTTACAAAACTGGATCCCCCAGCCCAGCCCAGGTCGAAGACATTTTCAAATGGGTGCTGCCCTCCCACCAGTCCAACTGCTTGCTTCAGACACACAAGAGGTTTCATACAATTGCCTCACACTCAGAGCATGACGGGAAGGGGCGGAAAGTCCCTTGATTTAACAATCTGTATGATCAGCTCTTTTTTGATAAATGAGGGACTCCAAAACAAGACCAAGGTTATAAAATACGAAGGCTGGGTTATGTGAAGAGTTGGGAGCACAGGCTTACACACAACAGTTTACTTCATTCCTAGTCTTTTACAAATTAACTTCACTACCTAGGGAATCCCCTCTGAAAAGCAAAAAGAAGAGTCTTCCGTAAAACTCATCAACTTCCTTGCAGGAGAATATTTTCCAGGTATCGCCACTCCCGAGGGCCACTACCATCAGTAACCACGCAAGTCACAGCTTTCTCAAACTTTTCTTCCACCTTCCTTGATGCTTTGCAGCATCCCTTACCTATCAGAACGGGTCATTTTTGGAGATGTATCCACAAGAGTCCATCACCTGGGGGAGGTCAAACAAATGGTATGCAGCGACCTGAGCTAATGCCTGTGAACTCCTCAGTTACCTCCTTCCCAAAGCTGTGTTGTTCAGCCTCTCCGTATTTAAATCCTGGCATGTATTTGCAAGGAAATAAAGGGTGGAACATCTCATTTGCACAGAAGTACTTAAGGATGTAGCACCTTTCAGTGTGGGGTTTATTACACACAGACTTCAGAAAAGTTGTATTTTAAAAAGTGCACTCTGTATTTTGTAAATATCCCAAGATTCAGTCCTAAAGTTCCCAGAAAACTTTAGTCACAGCTGCTTTCACTGCTTTTAAACACCTAAGAATTTGTTTACATATAGAAGAGATTCAATGTTTCCATTTTCTGACAAATTCAAGTTCCTTTAGCTTAACTGTATTTTTCAAACAAGAGGAAAACAACAATAAAACTACTTAAAGCAAGAAGGTATTACTGATGTAACAGAAATCAAGACACGACAGTAAGTGGAAAATCCTTTTAAATGATTACATCTTATCATAAACAGAGGACATGCTCTCAGATCTAAGAGATTCTTAATTCAAGAATGAACAAAAACATCTGAAAACAAGAGAATACTTTTTTTACTTCCTTTTTTTTTAGAGTGCAACTTACCATAGGATACATTTGTTTTATTATTATTCAAATCACATGATCGCCGTGGTTGGAAAAGACCTTTAGGACCAAGTCCAACCATTATCTAACTCTACCAGGGCCACTACTACACCACGTCCTTGAGCACCATCTCTAGACAGCTTCTAAAGACATCCCGGGACGGCGATTCAAACACCTCCCTGGGCAGCCTGTTCCAGCCTTCGACAACCCTTTTGGTACAGAAGTTTTTCCTTGTGTCCAACCTAAACCTCCTCTGGCACAAGCTGAGGCCATTTGCTCCTGTACTATCAGCTGTGACTTGTGAGAAGAGACCAACACCCACCTCTCTACAACCTCCTGTTAGGGAGCTGGAGAGAGCCAGGTCATCTCCCCTCAGCCTCCTTTTCTCCAGGCTGAACCAGCCCAGGGCCCTCAGCTGCTCCTCCCCAGACTCCTGCTCCAGCCCCTTCCCCAGCTCCGTTGCCCTTCTCTGGCCACGCTCCAGCCCCTCACTGTCCTTCTTAGCCTGCAGCATCCAAAACCAACCCCAGTACTCAAGGTGTGGCCTCCCAGTGCTGAGTACAGCGAGACAATCACTTCTCTGGTCCTGCTGGCCACACTATTCCTGACCTAGGCCAGGATGCCGCTGGCCTTGCTGGCCACCCGGGCACACCGCTGGCTCGTGGTCAGCGGGCTGTCCACCAGCACCCCCAAGCGCAGGGATGAAAATGAAGACAGTGAAGAGATCTGTCTCTGCCTTTATATACTAAAAAAGCACACGTGTACATGAGGTTTCCAAAGGGATGTATTTAGCCAAATCTAAATAAACGGACTGAAGTTAAACAGCTTTACTGAAAAATTTTTCTGCAATACCCTGAACAATTACGGTCTTTACCCTTTGCAGAGATTTCTTATGCAGGAAGACCCACAGAGGCAGAAAACTGACATGCTATATTGTTTCACTTGCTGCTCACTCAATAACCTAATTATTATTACCTCACCTATGAGACCTCCACATGCCCCCACCTTTACCCAACACCCCTGAAAGCTACGCACCAATTTCATAGGAGACTGCAAAAGAACACCGAGGTTTCCAATTTGCTGCTCACTTCTCAATAGTGGAATTATCCCCTGAAGCACTCCGAAAATACAATGAAAGTGGTGAAAGATGAGGAAGCGTGAGAAAACCCTCATTATCGTGTTAGCTGTGAGAATGAGCTTTTGCAGCAGCTTTTTTTCCCACCAGTCTGGTTCTTGAGGTGACTTCCCAGATGGCACAGATGTTCCTATCCTATCCTGCCATCGCCCACTTTTTGGCTATGTTGCTCTTTTACCCTACTGCAGGTAATTTTGGCCCACGTCTCTAGGGACTGCCAAGATGGGGGGAATAATGGTCTCTTCACGTGAGTGCTGTCCGAAGACTCCTGGTGAAGTGCCAGATGCGGCAGAGCTGCCTGTTTACCAGTGTCAGAGATGACTGCTCCCACCCCGAAGCACTGCAGCAGCTGATCCTGCACTGCAGCAGATGAAGCGTGCTCACAGGGCAGCAGCAGCAGCTCCAGAGGCCGGGAGCACCTGTTGGCACCAACCGGCGTGATTCGGCAAGGGCTGATGGACAGCCAGGGGCTGATGGACAGTCACGGGCTGATGGACAGCCAGGGGCTGATGGACAGCCACGGGCTGAGTCACCTGCCTGGCCACACTGGGGAAACGAGCCGCAGCCGTCAACAGAGGAGCCGTAAATCTGCACATTTGCAGCTGTTTCTTGTATGAAAAGTATCTGGACACAGATGAGGTGCAGACAAATTTACTTTTCCCTTTCTCTTCCCATTATATTGAGTCCCTCCAGAGAAAATACCAAAACCACATCCTTCTACCATTTTCTACACAATTCCCCCTTCCTTCTGTTACGACTTACAAAAAAAACCCAAACAAAGAGAAAAACGAAAACAAAACCCACAAGCCCAACAAACCCCCTCTGCTTCTCATCCCTACTGAATCTATCAAATTTATCCTTGCTATTTAGGCTTCTTTCTGAACCTCACCCCTCCAGCTCCTGTCGTTTACAAGGTATCCCCAAACTCTTGAAAGGACCAACAGCTCCACTGTGCCTTCCCCAGCCTCATCTCCCTTAGCCTAACTCCGCTCTCATCACCGCTGGCTTCTTTCTCCCTTCAATTTGTATCTTCAGGTATCCCAGGAGTAAATTACCCTCTATCATTCCACCACCTTTTACTTCTAAAGTCAATGAATTACCTTTCCTCTCCTCCAGCTGATCCCAGACAGGGATCAGTGTACACAGATAATAATGCAAAATAGGTTTTTGCTTCAGGAGCAAGGAGAAGATGGGTGGGTGTGGGGAGAGCAGGGTAATGAAGGGTGGCAACGAGAAGACTGCTTGCTGCTTGCCTTCAGCGAGACACCTCACCTCAATAAAAAGGTTTCCAAAAAACAAGTGGGCCATCCTCTAAGTATAAGATCACTACTTAGAGAGATGTTCTAGAATGAAATAATGTCACAAGGTTTAAAAAAGCAGACATGAGGAAACACTGTTATGAGCATCCAGCAATCCCTAGGAACCTGTGGATGTCGCAGACACAGCCTGCACTGAGGCAGGAGTGAGCAAAGGAAAATTAAATGTATCCACAGATAAGATTTATTCGGTTTAATTCCCATTGTCATAATGGCCACTTTCATCCCAACCCTCTCCATCCTCCCATGTTAAACACAGAAAAAGTGACAAAGCCCTACTTTAAAATCAATTATGAAATGGGCAAAGCACTAGGCAAGAAGCTCCCCACGTTCCAGCTGGCAAAGTGACACCCTGCACACACTACGTCAGCAGAAAATCAACAGCCTAAAACTAGATGAAAACTAGGTCAGAAACTGCCATTTCAGTTTACTGGCATATAGAAGAAGAGAGGAAGGCAGAAATCATGCTAAACAAAACCCTGACCCAACCATCGTAACCAAGCTGCATTTTAGCCAACGGCTGCAGGCTTAGGTTACAGCAGCACCGTCCTGTCCCGAGCGCAGGGAAGGTGAGGAGTACAGAAACAAAACGAGTCTCCAGTTTCTCTGCTGTCCTAGATACAGTCCTGATTTCCAGATGAAGACCAACAAGCTGCCTGTAAAGCACCACAACCGTTCACTCGGGGCAGCCAGGAGCAAGCGCAGCGCGGAGGGCATCCGCCTGGCACGGCACAGGCTGCAGCTCAAACAACCCGCTGGCAGAACCCTTCTCCTTCGGCTCCTCAGCAGCGCAAAGCTGCTTCCTCCCCGCTGCTGCAAGCCCTGCTGTTGTTGCGTGACCCGCAAAACTGAAAACGGGATTGATCTAGCGAAGTAAAAACGCGGACGGATCGCAGATCGGCACCTACATTAATCGACCCCAGCGTTTTAACCGACGGGTCTCTGGGCTATTCGGGCATCACGCAGCTTCCAGCATATCCACCAGAACAGCTGCGGGTTCCACTGTCTAAATAAAGGCTCGACAGGCAGGCAGCCCGTATGGGTTAGTCTTTGCAATCTGTATTTTAGCACGCTGCTGCTGCTCCTGTCAAACGACAGGCACTAGTAAGGAATCACCACGGTCTAGAAAGTTAGGTGAGGGAGGAAGCAATCAACCTAGATGTAATAAATATTTCTGAAGAAAAGCAATAACCAGAAGTAATAGCTGCTTTGCAAAAGATGTATTAGTACAGGACAGGTTACAAACGTCACGTAACAGCACCAAACCGGCTGGCCACACATCAAATCTGAAATACTTCTGGGCAGGATTTCCAAAGGGCTACAACACCTGTAGGGATCCTCTCTGCTCTGTGCTGCAGCAAAGGCAAAAATAGAGTTTCTCCTACAGCACCAAGAGCGATGTCTTCTTCGTATGAATATTCTGAGCCCAAGGAGGGTCTGCATGGCAACATAATCCTGCCAGCTGACTCGGAAACCCTACCTGGCGTACTGGATTCATTACGCTTTAAAACTCACATGGCTGTCTCTTCCAGCTGTGCACACAATTCTTAACACTCTCCTCCACAGGAGAAAAAGAACAAATCTCGTTTAGCAGACAGCAAAATGTCATCAGGACAGTTGATTATCAACCTTTGGTAAAGGACATTTTCTTAAGATGGTCAGTGTTTCCTCATCATAAAGCACACACAAAATTTGCCTATTATGATCCAGGACAAAACTGGATAAACCAAAACTCAAGTTTTAAGTCATACCATTTCTACTCAGACATTCCTCAAAGGATGGGCAAGTAGCCAAGGGCTGCATTTCCCTCTTATGTCACTACTGACAATATGAGGAGGTCCACCCAGTGAGGCCGAATAGTTATAACTATCTTCCTAGATTTACTAAACTTCACTAGAAGCTGTAAGCTCAGCAAAGGAGCTACTGCAGCTGAGACAGGTGAGCCACCATCTGCTCGTTTACTGTGGCTTTTAAACTACAGCTCACAGTCAGAAACAAATGCAGTACAGTTTATTTCAACCACCACGAAGTTTTAACTTCGAGGGAAGGAAGCTATCCCACATAAAGGGATTCAATATTATAAAATACTTTATTAGAAAGAAACATCAGGCTAAACCAATAGCAAGGGGGATAAAGTGACTAAGCTTTACTTTCAGCTTGCCAAATACTGCAGCTAAGAAATCCGATATAAAAAAATCCTACACAAACCAACAGTATCTGCCTGTACTGAGTCTTGCTTTCGCGTTAAAGTATGTATTTGGAACTCAGACCTCTCACAGCTGACACTGTTGTTCCTTTTCAGTCCAAAGAGCACCAACCAAGCCCCTATCAGACACAATATTAAGAAAAAAAAAAAAAAAAAGAAGAATCACAGACTTTTACAAAATGAGACCTGATGAAAATGAGTAGTAGTGGAGTACACTGGTAAGCTGAGGCAGCTCTCAAAACAGCACTCTAGGCAGCATGCAAGAAAAAAAGCACCTTCCAAGTGGTCTAGCACCACGGGTCTCTTCTGGGCATATTAACAGTGTGTGGTCCAGCAAACACCTTAATTTCCATATTTGTTTCTTTTGTCTACAAAGGCACAAATAGCAAGTCAGCATATCAGAAGACCAAGGGAAAAAACAAAACAAATGCTGGACACCTTCAGATTTGAAGAAACTTTGCTGTACCTCAAAATGAGCCGATTCTCCGACCAGACTACATACAAACACTCAGCATGACTCTCTTCAGCCGCATCTTCAAAAAGGGGATGTTTTTGTGTATCTAAAATGCCACCTGCTGCATCTACTGTATCTGCTCTAACAGTGGCACCACTTCATGCACGGGAAAAAGCAATCACTGAATTCCAAAGACTTCAACAGACTAACTGATGATTCTTTCAGAAAAGGAGAACAAATTCCCTCCAAATGCTAAATGACACCATCTGATACCAAGCCAAAGCAGGCAGTAGTGAGACCTGGCAGAATTTGATTAGTAGATGCATAGGACGCAAGGAAAATATTGTAAAACAGAATACAAAAATATATGCTTAGTGTCTAGAAGCGGAAGCTTCTTGCACCATTCATTTCATCTACTGGAAAGCCAATTTCTAGTATGCACTGACAATTTTCCTCACCTCCAAGCACCGAGAGGAAAGGAGAGTAGTGAAAGGCTGCTGAATTTGCCCAGTGCCAACACATACTTCACTGCACGCTCCCTGCCAGGCTCACTGCCCCACTGGTTTCACTGCTGGGAGTCCCTGCCCTGCCTCTGGTTGCCGGTAACGCAGCGGGGCAACCCCCCAGACGCTAAGATCATCTATCAGAAGAGATAGTTTTGAGATGGTTTCCGGTCACTCCGCTAAGGAATCTGAACTCTGCCAACACCCCTGAAGCGAATCCGCACAAGGAGGAGGCGGCGGTAAGGCAACGCTCTTCGGCCTCCCCGCGCTGCCGCATCGCCCCTCGGCCTCCCCGCGCTGCCGCGTCGCGCTTCCTCACGCATGCCAGCTACCCAGCTCGTGCTCCCAGCGCGAAGCCAGCGCCAGCTCTGCTCCCGGGCACCCTCACAGCTCCACGGGGGAACGGGAGCGGCAAAGCCACGGCCGGTGTCACCATCCCGCACCAGCGAAGACCCCTGGCAGGGCGGCAGCTCTGCAGCTGCGTCTGCAAGGGCCCTGCCAGGGGTCCCCGCTCCGGCCCAGCCCCTCCGGCCCAGCCCCGCTGCCCGGGGACACGGTGCAGAGCCGCCCGCAGCCTCCCTGTCCCCGACCAGTCAGTGCCGCATGGGAACCCCGAGACAGCCAGCGACAGCCGGGGCACAGCCGCCCGAGTCAGCCTTACGCAGAAACAGGGGCATTTCCATCATCACAGCTACCTTCCATGCTTCCCGTGAGTCCAGCACGCCTGAGGTTCTTTCTTTGTTTAAAAAGGCCACACTGATACAGACAGCTGTAATCCCTGCCGCGGACATAACATGGTGCTGATAACACCCAACGGTTTTTCTGGTTTAGTTCTTCATCATATCTAGTTCCAGATCTCCAGTATTCTTCATCCATCCTACTGTATTATCTTCAGGATTTCATTCTCTGCTTTTCAATGGAGTTTTCCTCCTTTTCAAAAAGCAGAATTGGCCCCTCTCCTCCTGTTACTATAAATTTCTCCTAACACCGCAGGTCTCTATTTTAGATTATCAATGTCCAATACAGATGTATGTTCTGGTCTATTTTTTTTTTCCATGTCATCTATCCTTAGAAATTCTGGGACAGTGCATTTTCTGTAATCCCTGACCATAAAATACCTGATCTTGCATTGTCTGGCAATCACAGACACTCACTTTTGCCAGAAATCAAAAGCAGAGCTCTGTCCAAAGTCTGCATACTAAAGGACATATTATACACTTCCTGCTTCAGTGGCCTAAAAATAGAGATGAAGGTATCTATTATTAAGTAAGCACTTTTGGAGGTTTTAATGTGACTTTTAAAACACATTACTCTGGTTTCAAATTGATGTTGACATTTTCTTCATTAAGAAACCTGCCTTTTAGCCTCCATTACTAGAGGTAGAGAGGTGCATGTGCAAAACCAGCTTGAAATGCCCATGATGACCAAAAGTACCCAGACTCATGAAGACCCCTTTGATTAGTGTAACAGAATGGCTGAGGCTGGAAGGGACCTCTGGAGATCATCTTGTCCAACCCACCTACACAAGTAGGGCAAGTCACACAAGAGAATCTTGGAAATCTTTATTAAAAATGCAATGCAGACAGTTATTTCCTTCAGAGAAAGTAAGTGCCTACGTGGATCTGTTAACAAACACACCAAATAAAAGAAAAAAAAAGGAAAGCAAACAGGGGAGCAAGATGCAACTCCTTAGTGACCCTACAATGTGGAAATAAGCAGGAACAGAAAGATCAAACATACCAGGCCTGTCGTGTAGGACACGTTAGCACAATTCACACACACAGCAGAAGCAGGGTATAGAGCAGCAAGCTAAGTGGATAAAATGAACTAGCAAACTTGGGAATCTAACATTCACCTTCTTGAGGCTGCCTAGGGACCAGAGGCTTAAGCTGCAGAATCTAGAAGGTACATGTACGGGAATGCATCTTAGACATCTACACACACTGCCTCTTCCTCCCCAGAGCACCTCGGAACACGCTGCAGCTCACAGCTGCCCGCAGGAAGGGCAGATGTCCTATTTCCATTTTACTTAAGAGGAGCAAAAACCAGTTTGCTCAAGGTCACAACGGGCAAGTCTTCACAAGCCAGAGGAAGGGCTGGTCAGCTGTATGCTCCTGCTGCACCGGGCCAGCCCCAAGAGTCGCCAGGGGATGGACGAGCTGCACGGCGCACTCGGATCAGCAGCGGAGATGACACAGGAAAAAGAGCAGGACTTGGTGGCAGGTACAGAAAAAACACTCCTTTGAACCGCAACAAACCGTCAGATGGGCTGAGCTGTCTCCTGAAACTCACCCATAGGAATGTGGCAAAGCAGAATTATTATGCTCCCGACATCCCAACTCAAATCCTGGGGTGCCACCTTTTTCTGCCTCTTGTGAAATGTAAATTTTCTGGGTTTAATTGCTTGATTATGCTATTTTATGGAAAAGACTCAGGCATTCTTCTGTAGTGGTAAACTACAAGGAAACACTCTAGCATCCGTATTTTTCCAATTGCTTTTCCCTTAAAGCACTTTTCATTTTAATGTACAATGCAGGAGCATCAAGAGCCCTTGCTACAGTGTCAAAATAACCTCTGTTTGAACACTTAGGATGAGCAGTATCTACCACAATGGGCTTAAAAGCAAGCCCTGCAATCCTGCCCCAACCCAGCATGTGTGTAGTCTCTTCACCGAAGCAGACCACTGGCATGGATGAGATTATTCACATGAACTAGATACACAATGTAGGTATTACTTCTTGTCAGCCCTAAGTCCACTACAGAGCTCAAAATAGAGACAAGAACGCACACGGAACACCCCAGAGTTTGCTCTTGAAGAAAAATTAAAGGCTTGTCTATACAAGGGGAAAAGTGCTTCACATTCACACCCTGCCTCATTCTGCAATAACTCCCTGGTGTAGACAAGATCTTACATGCTCTCATCAAAAATATGAAATACCTGGCAAGCCCGTATTTATTGAAATTTTACAGTTGTCCTGTTGCTTTCAGCAATTAACCAGCCAAACACTGCTAAAGCCTCTAATTCCGACACCAGAAACCATTCTCTCAACAGGCAAGTGTCAAAATAGAAAAATAAAAGAAAATTAAAATATTAAGTCCTCACAACCAGTATTTAACTAGTATCAATTAATACAAACTTGTGTTCTTCAAAAATAAAACAATTATTATTTATTAAAATCTTTACAAGTTTGCCAAGACAGAATATACTGCCTCACTTTAACCTGTTCACGGGATGCCTGTAACTGGGACGAGCAGTGTTCAGATGTAACACCAGCAAGAACTCACTTAGCTCAAAATCCCGTGAACAGAAGAAAAACTGCAAAGAAACAAAACTCAGTTTTTCTCCTCGGGAGAAGTCGGAATTGCAGGAAGGAGGCTCAAACAAGGCTCACTCAGGAGCAACACGTGTTTTTCCTATTAACAGACATGATGAAAACTGGAAGAAAAAAATGTTGTTCCTACTCGATGGCAGGACAGTGTTAGATTTCTCAGATGCTAGTCAGACGGATTCTTGGAGCACTTTACTGATCAAAAGAGCTCTGCCCAGAAGCCCACTTCCCTGGTGCGACCCAGGGTGCAGCTCCGGTGGTACTCGCTGCTGCACGGGATGCGAGAGCCTTGAACAGCCCTCTGCACAGCACGGGCTGCGCCGCGGAGAAGAGAGAAGTCTTCTCTACGAAGCCACTCTGCTTATTCTTCCAGTGTAGACTTTTACAAAGCTTTGAATTCTAGCAGAACAAAATAACCTAATGTCATTTTTGTCTTCCCTTCCATGTCGTCTTTTAAAGACAAAGTGCATCATTTTTGGTCAGGGGAAAAAAACCCCAAACTTAACATTAATTAGATATTTTTTTTCCCCCCAAACTTTCAAAATATGCCTCATGCCTCTGAATAAGCATAAAACTTCTCAGAAAGTGCTTCATCACTCACTGACTTACTGCAAACTCAACAGAAAATATATCTGGTGATGTACCAGAGTGGCACAAAAAACAGCTTAGACAAAGAATAAACAAAAATTCCATATGCTCCCAGAGCCTTAAATCGCTGAATTCTGAAGCTGTACCTGAGTTTGGTACACTGTGCTAGAAGGCACAATGTTCCTATACTCCATTCTACCTTTGTCCAGTATAATTTATCTGAGGACAAAGCACAGTTTTCCCCTTATGTCTTTTCACTGGCTCTTGAACTTTTCAAAGTACTTCTTGTATAGACACAAAGATTCTGTATCAGCAGCTGGGAAGTGCTGAAAACCTATACTCTGTCATAGCAAAGCCATGCCTGCACTTTGTGGCAGTAATATTTCTCTCTCCTTCCTTCAAACTTGCAGTTTCTGGCAAATGTTATAGAAAAAAAACCAGGAACTCAGTCCTTACTAACACAAAAAAAAATCCCTCTGTGACCTCTATGGGAATTTAGCCCTGTGCAAAACAGACCTTGAAGCATATTAACTAAAGAATCAAAGGCATTCATGGTGTAAAACACAAGACTCGTCTAACTCTTGAAAACTCACATGAAGAATATTTTGGGGTTTGTCATTCTTATTAAAAACCAAAACAAAAAAGAAAAAGCCAAAACAACAACAAAAAACCCAAACAAACAAAAAACAAGCACAAAAAAAAAGGGAAAAAAAAAGCCCAAACCAAAACTAACCCAGACATTAAGCTCTCTAGCAACTTGCATCTCATAAAACAAGGGCCATATTTTGCTTCCATTTATTCTTGTACATTGTTCATATCCCAGCTTGTGTAAGTATGGTCAGAAATATAGATGCTAAGGAAAGGACATCTGTTAGGAAAGAAATGGATTTGTTTCTCTGTAAATGGCTGAAAGAAGAAAAGCACAATCTCTAGGCTACTTGGGTTCTAATATTCTTCCAAGTAAAACAAAGCTGAAGCAGTTTAATCCGGAA
The DNA here is from genome assembly GCA_025345505.1 of Todiramphus chloris collaris. Taxonomy (NCBI): domain Eukaryota; kingdom Metazoa; phylum Chordata; class Aves; order Coraciiformes; family Alcedinidae; genus Todiramphus; species Todiramphus chloris. Next base: position 861,999 of record JANVCC010000118.1, on the reverse strand, counting down.
TCTCTCTCTTCAGCAATTAAACACCTCGGCTATTTTAAGTACAATAGCTTTGAATTTGTCTTAAAACGACCAGCTTTTGACAAGTGATAGATATCTAACAATTAAAACTTAATCACATTAAGTGGAGAGCAGCAAAGTTCGGCCAGAGCCCTAGACAACGTTTGAAGCTGCAGAAGCGTTCTGGGCCGAGCAGCGCTCCCCGCAGCTACCGCCAGCCATGGAGCTGCAGAGGTCACGCTCGCACACCGCACGCATCAGAACCCTTCCGCAGGGCGTTTCCTGTGCTGCTAACAAGTTCCAGCTTCTCTCCTGCTGGATCTAAATTTAACCAAGACTAAGACCGAGTCTTAAAACAAAAAAAAAAGGCCAAAACAAAAATAAGCTCCCCCAAACCCCAAGCAACTGAACAAAAAACTCCACCAGCAAGGCAAAAACAAAGCGAAAAAAATGAACGCACACCACATACGCACCGTCAACGCCACGCATACAGGCACCCTTGTTTTTAAAGCTCTTAATTATCAGACATATTAAACAAGCAGCAAACCAGCAGGAGCCCCCCGCCCTTTCACCCTGCACGTTTCCAAAGCGGCTCTCTCTGTGCTAGGAGGTGCAGGCACACGGCACCAACAGCTGCGGTCCCAGCGGGTCCCTGCGGCCTCCCTGGGGCAGGCGGAGGGAGCCAGAGGCCTCCGTGGGGCAGGCGGAGGGAGCCAGAGGCCTCCGTGGGGCAGGCGGGAGCCTGGCAGAAGCCACCAATCCCTGCCATAGGCAGCCCCGCTTCACCCCCTGAGGTAGGGGAGTAACCGCAGTGGTCGCTCAGGTTGAGCTGAAAAGACCCTTACCAAGTCCAGACCTTGTTACCAACCTGCCAACTCCAGAATATCTTAATGAGAGATCTGCCTGAGCTAGACGGGCGATACGCAGGTAGAAGGAAAAGGGTAAGAACCAATCTGAAGTGAAGGAGGTCCAACATCCCAGCTACCGACTCCTGCCATGAGCTTGCGCGTTCACACACCTCTGCTGTCCCGAGATGCATGTGCCAAGGCAGCTCCTTCTGGAGACCACCCACCCACCCACGCGGGCTGCTCCCACCCCATCGGCTCACCCTGCACAACGCAGTGCATGTCACACGCTCGCCCTGCACGCTTCTCTTCACAGGATGATTCTCACAGCACTGGAACATGGCACATCTTTCCTTTCAAAGAGGTGCTAAAAACTTGAGTAATCCTTAGATCACTACCCGAAAGGGAAATGCTACTGCAGGCCAAAATGAGACTGTGAACAATTCTACTGCAGGCTATGAAGTCTCTTCTCTTCTAGCACCACACGGTACTTCAGCATTCTAAAGCATGGAAATCTGAACGTATTGATTCACAAGTTCTAGCTTTAAGGCATCATGATGAATTTAAGGCCGCTGAGAAAAAAAGACCACTAGACCTCTAAGATGTATCTAGTTTTCCAATTTCACACATGTCTAGATAGAGCTTGAATTCACCAAAGCACATGAGGAGTAAGATGACTTCAAGAACAGCCCTATTGCCAAAATTCTTTTTGTCATCTGGACTGCAGGAGTGCCCAAGACACACTTCACACAGCAGAGCTTCACCAAGCCACCACACAAGCACTGAAAAACCAACACCTGTCCACAGAGTGCTTACAGAAAAAGGCAAGTAATTTATTGAGCATTACCACCAACTTCAACAACATCAAGATTCTAAAAGCAGATCTTGATTTGACCTCGAAGACATTTAAATATCTGCTAATGGCTATGCAAAGAACTCACTGACTGCTATCACTGAACTGATGCCTGCTGAAGGCCTGGGGAGAGGCTCAAGCTGAAAGCATTATCCAGTCCACCAAACCCAGTAAACTCTTCTCAGCAACCAGTTAACGACCGACATCCCACGCAACAAGACACCAGTGGGGAGACACTTCAAATCTGGCTAGCTGGCTGATCTGCCAGGCGCTTCATCCAACGAGCCAGTGGATCTTCTGCTGTCAAACCCGCACCCTCATTAGAAATTACTGCTCCAGATCAAGAAGAGAGAAGAAAGTTAAGTGAAACACTAGACTGGAGATGGGACTATCTGAGCAACTACTCCCAGGCCTGCAATGCAGAAATAACTCCAACACTTTTTTCTACCTGGCATCCAGGCTCTTACAAGAATTACTCAGGCACAGGAACATCTCCACAGCTCACACATGGGGCCAAGAACTGAAGTTAAGATACTGCTATAGAGAGCGGCACTGAGACCGCTGCTGGTCAGCATCTCTGCCGGTGACACGGACAGGGGGATCCAGGCACCCTCAGCCACTCTGCTGACAACACCACACTGAGGGGTGCAGTGAATACGCTGGAGGGATGGGATGCCACCCAGAAAGACATGAACAGCCTTGAGAGGTGCGCCCATGTGAATCTTATGAGGTTCAGCAAGGTCAAGTGCAAGGTCCTGCATCAGGGCAGCCCCAAGCACAAGTACAGGTTGGGCAGAATATGGATTGACGGCAGCCTCGAGGAGAAAGGCCTGTGGTGGGAACAACCTTCAAGATCATAAAGTCCAACCATCTACTCAGTATTATCAGGACCACTAAACCATGTCCTGAAGTGCCACATCTAGGTGGTTTTTGAACCCCTCCACCCCCTCCCTGGGCAGCCAGTTCCAAGGCCTCACCACTCTCTCAGTAAAATAATTTTTCCTAATATCCAACTTAAACCTCCCCTGGCACAACTTAAGCCCATTTCCTCTTCTGTCACTAGTCACCTGGGACGAGAGACCAATACCCACCTCGCTACAGCATCCTTGCAGGGAGCTGCAGAGAGCAGTACAGTCTCCCCTCAGCCTCCTCCAGACTAAACAACCCCAGGTCCCTCAGGCGCTCCTTATAAGACATCTTCTCCAGACCTTTATCAGCTTTGTTTTCCTAAGATGAGAAGCTTAACGTGACCCAGCAAAGCGCATCTACAGCCCAGAGAACCAACCACACCCTGGGCTGCACCCAGCTCCGTGGGCAGCAGGGGAGGGGGGATCCTGCCCCTCTGCTCCCAGGGCTCTGGGCAGAGAAAGAGACCCCCCTGCAGTGCTGGGGCAGCTCGGGAGTGCTCAGCACAGCAGAGACAGGGACCTGGTGGAGCG
>JANVCC010000118.1:832756-853865 GCA_025345505.1 Todiramphus chloris collaris | reverse complement strand
GGGCGGGGAGGGCGGCGGGCCGGGCCGGGCAGCGCCCGCTCTCCGCGGCCTGCTGCGGGGGGTCCCCGGCCGCCGCCGCGCTTCGCCCTGGGCCGCCGATGTGGGGCCGCCGGGGAGCCTCCAGCGGCGATGGCCGAGAGCGCTCAGCCGCCGCGGGTGGCTCCGCAGAGCGGGGCCTGGGCCGCCCGGGGCCAGGGTGTGCTACATCTCTTCATCCCGGCATCTCCTCACCGCCTCGGCTAGTTGGCTCGGACCTTGCTGGCCTCGACATGCACGAGGCAAAAACCGGAGCTGTGACTCCATCATCCCGGGACTGATTTCTCATCGGGTCCAGTGCTCACTCTGCTCCTCTCTGTATGAACCCAGAAGTTTTGAAGTAGTATTTATTGACAACTGAATTTAGGTCCTGCTGTTACACAGGAGAGCTCAGAATTAATTTCAGGCTGTGAAAACTCAGAAATCCAGCTCCGAATGTGCAAACTGCTCAGAAATGACCCGTCCCAGACACCCAGTGCTGGTGTGGGTCGAGGCTGCCGAGAAGGCCCAGGGGTCTGCGGACACTACTCTGCAGGGGCTGGGATTGCACCCCAAATAACTCGGCCTTCTTTATCAGTAACCTGGAAATAACTACATCACTGCCTACAAGATCTGCAAAGGACAGAAAGATGGGTGGAATATAAATAAAAATGACAGGCGATCTCTGCATGATCCAAATTACTGCCTAAACTGGGCCATGCAAGGCATTTAAGAGCCAGATTTGGAGCTTGCACATTTAGGAACCAGGAATGCAGTCTCTGCCTGCAACACAGAAAGGGGTGTACTCTGTCCTGGAATCCTTCAAGAGGATTTGGGGCCATACCAGTAAAGCCATACAACATGAGTATTGCCCCACCTAAAAAATCTCATGCATCCCTCACCTGTATACACAAGGGATGAGCAAGCGTGTGCAGAGAGCTGTTGTCACCTCTGAACGTTCAGAGCTCTGGTAGAAGCAGCCACGGAACACCCTTTCCAGACTCTCTACCCGTATTTTCCAAGCTACTGAAAAAGTAGAGAAGAGAATGGCAAAAATCACCTGAGGGCCGAAGCTGATGCCTTAGCAGCTAGTGTTAAAATACTTAGTTCCTAAAAAAAGAGGTCTCAAAATGGGGCTTATCAGAAGGAAAACGAGGTACTGGTATTTGTACTTTGGTGCACCCGAGTCCAGCATTACCTGTGGTAACCCTGACGAGCTCCATCAGCGTAGCCACCGCAGAGCGTTATCTCTAGTGGGTTTTTTCCTTATATTTAGATAACCATCTCACATTACTGGGATTAGTGTTAAGGTGGGAGTTCTTAAAAGTATTAAGACATAAGTGCAGCAGTGATGGTTTGGATGCCATTGTTATGAGCACAACAGTTGATAATTTTAGTGGAAATACTCACCTGATGTGGTTTTTTCCCTCCCAGGCTCAAACTGTTGGCCTTTTCCACCCCAAATGTCCAGTACTCCAGCTATTCCCTGCCCAGAGGCCAAAGCACTTACCTTCCCTGTGCCTAATTGCTACCATACAGTTTCACGTAATTATTTAAAATACGAATCCTCCTCACAGCAAAAAAGGAAAACGTAGGGACAATCCAAACTACATTTATAGAGAATAGTGAGGGTTTGCTGGGCAAATGATGATTCATTTCGCATGGAATCCATCATGGAAACACAAATCTGATTTTAACTGGAAAACAACCATTACAGCGCCAGAGTATTCTAGAGCAGTTTCTATGCTACGTGTGCATTTCACAGAGGTCTCTCGGTGTGTCTGTCAGAGGTACCACAGAGAATCCAGCAGAAACAAGTCCCAGGCTTACACACAAGCAGCCCATCCTCTCCAGAACTTTTGCCTTGTTTGGTATTGGAGGAGCAGAGCAACGTGGAGACAAAGCCTCTCGGGGTTGCAGCAGCAGAGCAATCCGTGCTTTCCCACTTCTTCCAATCCCACATGTCCCAAAACAAGGGTAGGATGCTGTGTGTGGCTCAGACAGCAGCTTGTCTTCTTCCAGTGGAGAATCCTCATAATCACGCTCTCTCCCCCCTGTCTTGCCTATGGGATGAGGCATGTGTCTGGAAAGAAAGGAGATGCCTTAGTTCTGGCAGCCTTTTGATTTTGTCTTTGTCCCTGAAACCTGAGACAAAAAGCGGAGCTATGACTCCACCGTTCTGGGATGTGCTCCTCATCGGGTCCAGTGCTCATTCTCTCTTCCTCTGTGTAGGAACCCAGAAGTTTTGAAACAGTATTTACAGTCAACTGGATTTAGGTCCCGCTGTTCCACAGGAAAGCTCAGAATCAAAGTATTTTAAACTAGGGCTTGATGTTAGCACTTCCATATTTGTCATCCCAGAGCAACGCTTTGATACAGGAACATAAGGATTTCTGCTCTCATCAGTAGCATCCTTTTGGGAAGCATTTATCCCACAGCTGCTTTTCTACTTTAACTGTTCTGCCCTCTGCTCCTTCCAAGCATTTGGCCAGATGATTTGTCCATTCCCAGCCACTGGAATGCTTCTGAGCTTCCTTTTCTTTCTTCTCACGATGGTTATGGCTCTTTTCAGTCTCTCACTTACCACGCAAGTTTCTAGTAGTTTTAAAGCCTTTTTTCTACCTTAATGAAAACAGTACCTTAGACCAAGCTGAGATTCTTGTCCCTCCCTGTGCTTTGCTTCCATTCTGTCCACGTCTTTCCAGCTCATTTCATTAGGTACTTTTAAAAAAAGAACTTGTCAGAAATTGAGCTCTGTGTAAGGTCTGGTCTTGCAGCCAGCAGCTTGGAGAACTCCGCATTAGCGTGCGCTGTTTGCTTGCCTGTTGGTCAGAACACTTCTGAAAGGCACAGGGAGGCAGGACAACAAATAAGCCTGATCATTTATCACAGGAATCGCTGTCCTGCAGTCAAAGTGAAGGGGACAGTGGCTTATTCTGTGAATATGTACTTACACCTGAATGACCTTCTGTTAAGTGTTGCATTTTATCCAGAATCCACAGAGCTTCATTACCCCAAACCAGATGCTGCTTAGAAAAGAACAAAAAGACAGGAAGTACATTTCCTACCTCACTACAGAAGCTGGACTGACAACGAACACAGAAGGCGAAAGCAATTTTAAGTCAGAGGTAAAGTGTTGCAAGAGTGGACCAAAGGTACCCAACAAGTTTTCTATTCCATCTGCAGACAAGCGTTAATTCCTTATTTAACTTTTGCATGGTTGCTCGGAGGCTATGGGAGATTGTGTCTTTTCTGTTGCTCCAGTGAATCGGAAACCCAGCAACAGTCAACTTTGTCCGGTATATGGGAAAAAAAAATGTTGTTCTTCATTCCGTGCAGGTGTAATGATCCGTGAAGACATACACAGGCAATGCTCAAAAGACAGCCAGCTGCATACCTGCGGCACAAGGACCACAACCCAGGCTACATCTCATCAGTGGTCCACACTCATTTGAGCTGAGAGTTACAGGAGAAATGAAGAGCTGACTAGTGTATTGCAGGGCCCAGTAACATGAGCAGGTAATTAAGATTCTGCATGATGCCAAAAGCAGGCCTTGCACATTCACAACAAGCAGAATTTGGATCCCACCCTTGCTTCTACAGGTAATCTGCAGCACGGTCACACCTCTGAACTACTAAGGAGCCACTGGTATTTGAAACATTGATAAGGGCTACTAATTAGAAAAATCATATTCATCATACATTCAGCAACAGAACTCGCTAACATCAGGGAATCTTTTCAGGGAACGTAACAGACTGAGTATTAAAAAAATTACTTTTGGTTGCAGGAAACAACAACAAAAAGCAGCACCATTTAGTGCGGGAAACTGTAGGGGTGGAAATTTTAGTGCACTTTAGTAGCCTCCTGCTTGAAATCCAAGAAACCACAGGACAAATCCCTAGACTTAGAGAACTCCTGTTCATTCAGAATTTCTGATGTAGCTCTCTTAACTGAGGCAGCTCTAAAGGCAGTTGTGGTAAATGAGCGAGTAGCTACTCATTGCCTGTGCACAAAAGCATCTCAATTTAAATTTAAAAAAGCACCTTCCTTCTCGGGAACAGGGGGTTTTGCCCCACCAAGCTGGAACCAAAGCATAGCGAAAGCAGTGTTCTTTCATATTTCTGTTACAAATATTAGGTACTATTCTTTAAAACCAGAATTTGTCTTAAATCCGTGAGCCATAAAAGCCGATCACTTCGTGCCTCCCTGGCAGTGTTTGAAGGTGCAATGCACGCACCAGGCTACCAAAAGGTTTTAGTGAGCTGGGGAAAATAACGGGGGTGAGTAGTCCCTGTTGCTCCTTTTGAAAGGAAAAGCAGGGTTGATTAAAAGATAATAATAAAAAAATAATTCTCACTTCTCGTTATTCTACCATCCCTACTAGCTTCAAACTTCAGGTTCTGCAGTCCGTGGAGCTTACCATTCAGAAGAGTACGTGCATTTCAAGCAGCAGGTGTGAGCTGTCTATCCAGTTTTGCCAGACAAATCTCTGAACTCCTCACAGCCAAGGCCTACAGAACTTTGGGGCATTCTGCCACCCCCCCACTTATTTTTTTGTTTTTGTTCTATTCATTACAATTCAAGATAGCACGGCCATTTTATGCTGCTACTAAAGGACCAACAACTAGTTTGCAACATAATTGGAAGGCTCTTCATAACCTCTTTTGAAGCAGTGTCTTTAGAAACCTCAGGGGACCTTTATGGAGAAGAGTCCAAATGCACCAGGCTGTAGACGAGCAGTTTATGCCTCCCCATCCTTGACAGTCATGTGAACTGCTCCAACAAAATCAGCTCATTCTAAATCTGACTTTTTGACTTGTTTTACTTTTTAAGGCTGAGATCTGTAGAATAAACGAAGTTAAAAGTTTTCGACTTTGGCTGGTTTTTTTAATAGATAATCTTGCTTTCCATTGTTTTTGTCGTCTCTTGATAGTAACACAGAACAAGTATTTCAGGCTTGTGTAGCTTAAAGATAGCTCAGAGTTTGCTCCAACTCCTTAACTTTGAAAAAACATTCCAAATATGGAAAATTCAAAGTAGAAGGAATTTAAGAAAGTTATGAACATTGAAAGTAGAAGGTTGGATTTAAGTTTTAAAGTCAATCTTCATTTTAGTGACCGTTCTATTTTAGTACACAGTAAATTGCATATTGTACAATGAAAATGATGGATACTAAAACTTTTTTATAATAGCTTAGGAAAAGTCTTACTCATTCCTTTATATAAAGATAACTTCTGAATTAATCATGAGCAGTGAGCCCAAAGTACAAGCAAAAAGCACTGTGTGTATAAACAAAGCCAGTTTCAGAAATGCCATCCCTTCCTGCCCATCTGTTCGGTATGAAACGCTGCATCCAGCTGTTCAATCCCGCCTGGCTCACGGTGCACTGCATTTGTGCTGAAGTGACTGCATTTAGAAATATAATATGAAAGCATCTTCAAAACTATCACATCTTAATTATGTAGATTTACCTGATAGCAATAGAGGATGCACTGTACCCTGCTCCTTGTTCTACACGTCCTTTGACACTTGACTGCAGCTGTGAACACAGATGGGTAAGGAATCAGATACCGCTTTGTGTTACCAGCAGGATATACCCTCGGTAACTTTACAACTTCTAGGGAGTCATTTCCTCTGAGAAATACCAAATGATGCTTTCATAAGCTCATCTACTATTATTTTTCTTTAAAACTCCTCGTAAGAAAATAGCTGCGTTTGCTGAGGCTTGCTCAGCTGGCAGAACCACAGTCAGCTGCAGGCACACAGCAGCCTCTTGTGGGAAAACCCGTGCACACAGCAGGATCATGAACTACTGAAATTTCTTAAGCTACTCTTGATATGAGTCATAAACCTCCGCAAAATCTCAAGTGCTAGCAAACTACAGGAGAGTTTGAGAGTCTCTCTTAGCTGGAGTCAGAAATATTCAGACTGTAGAATTGTAACAGTCTTTCCTCTTCAGCTGAAGAACAGACTGATCATTGTTAGCCTGTTACAAATTAAATGCCGTGCTGAAAATTTCTGTTAAAAAAGTTATCTAAAAGTTTTCCATTAAAATTCAGCAAGAGTGGAATAATGGACAGAAGCAGACTCAGTGGCGAGGTTCGACAAGAATAATAAACATGGTGTTGTGTTGAATCATTATTCTCTGCATGGTTTTGCTGAATAAAAGGAAAACTACGACTGGTCTCACCAGAGAAGCCAAAGTGCCTTTAGAGTTTACAGCAGCTGAGCAAGACAGAACAGAGTACCTGCCTGGTTCAGTACCGGTTCTGCAGAGTGCGGGCAGAGCAGCAGCCCTTCAGCTGACAGCAGAGGGGACAAGCAACAGTCAGACAGTGTTACAGGAAGGCAAAACAAAGGGAATCCTAGTACCTGCAAAGAATCCCATGACACCTACCCCCTTCAACAGGATTTAACTCACAAGTGGTCCGAAAGCATGAAGTGCACATTCCTCCAGCTACACTGATCAGCTGCCAGTACCTGTCCGGCTCCCACCGAGGAGAGGGGATGGGAGAGGAGAGAGGACAGTCCAGAAGGTGCAGGAAGGGCACAGGAGGAATGGCAGCATGTCCTCAAGGACAGCAGGGCTTTCAAAACCCAGAGCTGCTTCCCTGTGACCCTGCTATGGGAGTTATGCACAACAGGGACAAGCAAGAGTATCACAGATGACACTGATTAGACAGAGGAATGTTTTTACTTTCTAGAAATACACTCTTCTTCTACTGCTGAAACTAAAGATGAGCTCAGTAAATGCTTGGGATTGTGTGCGCACCAGTTACCAGGGCTTCAGGGTTTTGTACACCAGGGAGAGGTTACTCTGCTTGAAATGATTTGCAAATCCATGCATACTACTTCGTGAGGAACAGGCTGAGCAGGAACATCTTGGAAGGGAGAGAGGCTTTAAACAACAGCTAATACTTAAGTATTAAAATTAAGGCTTTTGTTACAGTTCTCTTTTTATGGTAACTTCCCAGATTTGCCATGTGTAATTCATTTGCCATTTCAATCTGCTGCAGTTTCACCAAGAGTCAGAAGCTGCAGGCTCTGGCTGCAGAACTCAGTCTGTACATTGAACAACATGAACTCCAGTTCATTCCAGAGCAGCTCATGCCAAATTCCCAAACATCTTCGTCAGGCACCACCCAACCTGGGAGTGCCAAGTGCAGGAAGATAGAGATTTTGCCTTGGCCGTGAGGAAATTCACTCCTGCAGAACATGTACGTCTTCCTCAGACTGTCAGTGACCTTGAGGAGTTTACCAATATGCTGAACCAATCAATATTTACTGAAAGCCTTTTTCACTGCTTTCATTGCCACTTGGCTTCAGCTATTCCCATCTCTAAGGAGTTCTGAAATCTACAGATAGAAACAACTGCATGTTAGCCAACATTGCATCCACCAAAATGATGAAATAGGGATCAGCAGAACAAACTATTTCCCCAAACCGTGCCATTCCTGCTGCACGCCTGCATCTTTTGTAATAACCCTCAAGCCTGAAAACAGGCTTCCTGCAAGGTTTTGATTTTTCTAGCAAACCAACTGTATTTATTCCATATGGTCTGAATTTAGCTGCACTTCATATTTAAATAATGAAAGCAAAGTACTAAATCAAGACTTGAACTAAATGAAACAAACTCCCTAAACCAGAAGACACAGCCAGTTCATCATAGTATCATCAATGATGGTGCAAGCACCCAAGTGAGACATGGAATGGAAGGCACAAACAGGATGAAAAACAACATTGTCTATTATTTAGAAGTTCAAAATATGGTTTAATTTCCTGTTTAGCTCTTGTTATTCAGAATATTATTATAAACAGGACACCTTAAGAAACAGAAGTAAGTTAATTTAGAGAAAATAATGTACCTGACAGTGCACCTGTCAAAATACAGCAGGTGAGTAAAAGAGTGACTTGGTCAAAAAGGGAGTGTTCTTAGTTACAGAATGTTCTTAATTATAAAATATATTGGAGTAGAAGATTTGAGTTTGTTCTCTACACAAATCTTTCAGGCTCCCTCCAAAGACTAGTAAGTGCTGTGGACACAAAAAGCAACTTGTAATGGCACCACAGGGGACAACATCCCACAGAGGCAGGAAATGAAGAGCAGCTGTCAGGATTTCATGCTCTGCAAGGTATGTGCCATAGCAGAAGAGGAGCTTGCACCTGCTTTACATTTAGTAAAACCATGAAACTGACTTTATCAAAATTAGATCCCCTGACTTCTTGTCCTCTTCTCTTTTTTACACCTGAAAATCTTACCCAGGCAGAAGATGGAAGAGACTTAACATTAAAGCAGGCTTCCTGCTAGGCTGTTTGGAAGCACCAGGCAGTCACTCCAGAGCAGTTCTGTGCAGGTGCAGACCCCCAGTACTGCTGCCATACCTGCAGTGCATGGATATGTTTTTTCAGGAAGACTGATGCTCCTGAGAAGCCTCTTAGAAGCACATGCTGAGCCTGTGCTACATACCTCCTGTTCACTGATAGAGTAGACACTAGACTTCCAGAACTTGAGTTACTGTTTATACTTAGATGATCTACATAGCAGAGAATCTGCTAAACATGCACTGCATGGAGTAGCTTACCAACCTTTCAAACAAAAGTATTACGTAAGTCTTAAGCAATGACTTGGGACTACCTGATTTATGTCACAACAGTAATTTCCTACAGGTACTTTCTACATTGAGCATGCCATCCCTGCCCTGAACATTCCACTTCACACAGTTTAAATAACAGTCATTGAAAAAAATCAAACAACGGAACTGCAAAATCAAATACGGCCCTGAGAGAAGCGCAGTCTGTTCAGTGCCACGTGCAGCGATGTTGACGTTGCATCGGCCATGGGTGCTCGCACGCTGCAGCGATGACGCAGCGCAGTAGCCGGTCCAGCTCCCGCCGAGTGACGTGCACAGAGCTAGGGCAGTCATGTTCCAGCTGCTGTAGAGATGCAGGATAGAAACAAGGATCCCAGGGACCTCCCTGTCCACAGTATTTGAGTGACTCCCCACAATGAAGTGCAACTTAACGCAGTCACCCACCTCTAGAGCGTGCAAGGACAGGCCCCGTCCCTCCAGGCACCAGGGAAGGATGGTCAGATGGTTGCTCAGGCACAGGTGAAGCACAAACTGGCCAGAACAAATGGGTGCCTAGTTAGTGCAGCTGCCAGGGGAAGGCTGGGTGTAACTCGGGACAGGACAAGCCTCTTCCTACAAGATCTGTTTACACTAAAACCCTGGCCAGAATATAAAACAAATTTTCAGAAGCAGATTATTTCACAGAAAGTAATGTTCATAAAGGCCTCAGAATCAGATCCTATGAGCCATTTATTTTCTTCACAAACAAAACCAACTAATATTAGAATTACAAAGACTTTACTAATATTCTTTCTATAGGGAGCATGTATTAGCCAGTGACAGGGTGGAGTGCACAGTGCTATTTTTGGCCTTGATAACATGAATGATTATGTCACACTTGATGGACAGCTGTAACTCAAATCATGACTCATTTACATTCATACTGATAATCATTTACATAAAGCCAACCTGGGGAGTGAAAAGTGCACGCTACATGATATCAAAGGAGAACTAGGTGTTCTCCAAATCCTGGACCTACAACTTAAATATCCACAAAGTATGTTGCTGGCATTGTCCAGGGTAACAGTGACAAACAGTTCACAAGCAGCGACCAGGAACAGGGCAGAGAAAAGAGTCTCCTTCAGAGGAGCAGCACGGTTTTACATTTTTCCTATTTATTCAAGGTGTAACCAAACTACTTATTGTACATACTACTGATCACCACCTCCTGTGATCATAACTGGCTCTTTAATCAACATACAAAGTTATTTACATTTTATGGATGGATGAAATGAAGCAGACATTCATGTTAAGTGGTAACACTAACTCTGGGCAACCCACTGGGGATCCCTCTTCTTAACAGGGAGTGTTTCCTATGCTCCTAATAGGTCCCCTGTTTTTTTCACATGGGAAACACACACATAAAGAAGCCTCGTTAACCATAAGAGCATTTTTGAGCACCACCTTTCATATTAAGTCTATCTGTACTCCTTGACTACAAATTTAGTGGCATATTCATATGCAATCACCACCTTAAAGAAAACAGTCCCAGCAGAATTAAACTCAGAGCAAGAAGTCAGATGAGCTACCCAACCAACCAGCAGCAGCAGGAGAGTATTATCCTCTGGACTGGGCAGGACTGGCTGTTCCTGTTGCCTTTTGCTGACACCATAAGCAGGCCAGGCTCAAGGACACTTCCTGTACTCAGATGTACAATTACTCCTCCCTGTTATTAAACATAACCCCTCAAGACCCTACTGCTACCAGTCCATGCTGGGGCTCATCACTTTTCAGCCACCATCCCTGAACTCCATGCTCAACGTGCTGCATTCTCTGCGCCCCGACTCCTCCCTCCTACCCGCCTTTGCAACGCAGAGGTTCAGCTCCAAGTCGGGTACTCCCCTCACTTGCCCTCCCCAGCCCCGAAGGGGTCACACGAATAGGCTGTTTTCACTTGGTTCTTCAGGTTCTCCTACTCTCCAGATCTCAGCAGAGGAATCTCTGCAGTGGAGCTGGCTTTCCTTACAGAAACAAAGGCAAGGAAGAAATGTTTTTACCACTGCATGAAATCTCTCTCGGGACTTCCTGAAGTTTCTTACTGTGCAATAAGCCTAAGGCACATGCTCAGCATGGAACACCTCAGCCTAAATTAAAACCCAGACCATTCAGTGACCTGCTTTCTTAGGATCATGTTCACATCAGCTTTGCTATCATTAAATAGGAAAAAAAAAAATTAAAAAAAAAAAAAGTTGGCAGCTTTCAGGACTTCAGTCAAAATACACACAGAAATGAAGCTCTTAAGAATTCTTGGCATTGAGTCATTACTGTACACAAGTAAAACTGGGTTACACAGAAGCCATCCTATTTTAATAAATCCCAAGTACATTTAGTAACTCTTCTTATAAAGTATTTTATTGTCAGTGACAGAAATACAGTAAGATACAAGGCACACAGCTTTTGATCATTTTACCACAGTGTGCTAAGTGCTATTTAGAATAGAAACTCACTTTTAAGTAAACAGAGTATTTCAATGATTATCTTAACATTTCCGTGGCTGTTGTATAATGTGAGTTCTTTTAGGCAGTATGAACTTCTCCAAGGCAGGCCGTGGCTTTTGGTGAGCCACTTGCAATGCTGCTGCACAAATTTTGTGGCTCATCTGTAACATTAAAAGGGGAGGGGGGGGGTGGGGGGGAGAGTTGTGATAGAATACAGCTTTTCTGCTATTCTCTTCCTAGATTCCAACATACAAAAGTAGTTTAAAAACAGCAGTGAAACCTAACTCCACAACAAGTTCAAACGATCAATACACAATACTCATGGTAACTGTACATTTAATTAGGATTTCTGTTTTCAAAGTGATATTAGCCTGACTACATTCAGTGAACTATTCTGCCTGCCCCCCTCCCTTCCGCCCCTTTTGAGTAGTTCATAGGATGAGCTGTCAAGGTAAGGAAAGCAGAGCAAATAATCAGTATGCCTAGTGGTCTTGGAGGTGTTGGGTAGAAGGTTGGACTTTATGATCTTGGAAGTCTTTTCTAACCTTAACGATTCTACACCAGAGTCAACACTAAGTTGCTTCAAATTCTGATTTTCCCAGATTCAAATCATTATCATTATGGTATCTAATTATCACTTTCTGAACTACTGAGGAAGGTTCACGTACGAGACTCTGGAAACCAAGAGAAGGAGGAAATGGTAAGTCAGAGCAGAGGAGATGGGGACAAACAGAAGACAAACAGGATGAGCTGTATCTGTTCTCCTTACATGTCTAAGCAAAAATCCATGATCTACATGCTAAAGCTGTAATGACATCTGTTGATGAAAGGCTTATGCTGAAACGATTCAACTGATGTTTTACCAAGCTCTGTGGACAAGGGACTCTTGCATGCTTCAAAATCTAAAGACTGCAAGTGTATGAAAAATAGATGGTAACTGTCAGATCTTCAGATTAGTGTGCAAATTACAAGGCTGCTCGTTAAATCAGCTCTTGCAAAGTGTAGGTGTAAGAGTCTCTGCATCAACAGCCCAGCAAGAGGAACTGTACAGTAAGCGTAACAACCAATAGAAAGGTCCCTCAACAGCTTTGCGGCACAGTATTTTAAATGATCTTGTACTATTTCCATGGGAGAAGCCCAGAAGATGCTTGACTAACGTCAGGCCTCTGGAGAATGAGCTGGATGCGTGGCACAGCAGCATACACTGTGCCTGCTGCCTCAGGGCTGGCTAGCAGCAGTTTGCCATTAGCTGCCCAGCCCGGTATCACCGTGCGCTTGTGGGTGACACTGCCCAACCCCTTCAAGAAGCAATCTCTTCACTTATCCAAGTTGAATCCTTACGGAAGTTAAATCTATTTCCACAGTGAGATAAACAACTGGTTTGTTCTGTGTTGTAATTCCAGCTCTGCCACAAGCTTGCTATGTCACTGGTAACTCTTGCCCACAATTCGATAAACCTAAATTGACAAACTACTTGAAAAAAGGGTACACCTTTGTATCTACCTTCATATCTAGCTGTGCTTTTCTGTAGCAGGGATACACATGTCTACCCGGGGGCTATGTGGTGTGAAACAGGAATGCGATCGGACACAGCAGAATAAGGAGGGAAGGTGAGTTACTCTTTAGACACCTAGCATTTTAGCCACGCAGCTGCTAAAGAAACAGATCGCCTGAAGAATATATAGTGGTAGATGACAAATCTACAAGTGTCAGATGACAGCAGTTTAAGGAAAATTCACTTTTTGATTTTTTTTTTTCCCCTCAGTACTTAGCTTTATGGAGAAGCCCTGACAAGCATGGGTCATGTTCTTCCAGAGGTACTTACTTTGCTCAGCACTTCTGCTAGCAAGACATCCATGTTCGGAGTTTTTGAAAAACTGGCAATAGCACTGTAAAGCAAAAAAAAAAAAAGTATTTAGCAATTCCGTCTCACAGAAACACATCACTTTAATTCTCCTGCCCTAATACAAAACATTTTCTAACAGCAGTTAGGTTCTGGAGCTAAATTCTTTAATCACATTAAAGACTATGATATTTAAAAACAGATACACTGCCACAAGAATAGAATAACGCAAAATCTGTGTTGCAGGCTGTTTCATTTAGATACAGTTTTAAACAAAAACCTATACAAAATATCCTTAAACATCTCAAATGGATGTTTTTTTGTATACTGTGGAGTAGCCTTATAGAAGCTGAGCACCAATATCCTGAACTACAAAAATCTGACTTTGTCATTTTCTTGATTCCAGTCTAGACCCATAAAAAAATGTTCACCATTTGCTTTTGGTGAGTGTTTCCTTGGATAGCAGCAATCGGTCAGGCAATAACTTTTTGCACAAGATTATCCCACTAACTTTCTGAACAGCCATGCTACCAGTATTCCACAAGTGAGTGATCTGTGGATATGAAGTAATTTACTTCAACACCAGGAAGCACTGTGGATTGCACATTCTTCTGATGAGACCATTATTTGCAGTGACACCTCTATGGCTTAAACATGGAGTCAAGAAAAATCATTATAACCCTTACAGATGGAACCAGATGCCTTAAACGTGCCTCCTGAAAAAGCAGACTGTGCTTTAGTGAATGATTCTGCGGATCAGGCAAGACACATTTCCTACTGAAATTCCAATTTACCAATCAATACAGTTTGCCACACTGACAAATACAAGTTATTCAAGATCCGTATATGCCATCGGGTAACTATGACTATGGAACTGACAGCAGCAAAATTACACCCAGACCACTGGCAATCAATGAAAACAAAAACCATCTAACGCCAGAAAAAACACAAACAAAAAAACACCCTAAACAAGTTATTAGGAAAACAACAACAAAACCCCAAGAACACACCAAACTCTGAATTGTTTCTCTTAAATAATGAGGTATAGACAAATATAATGTGTTGTCAGAAGACTGTCAGGCAGGCATCTACTTACTAACACGATGCACTACATTCTGTGCTGCTGTATGCTACACAGCAACTTCAGAACAAGCACGATTTTATTTATTTATTAAAACTAAATTTCAAAGCTCGGCCCCTGCCAATACCAATCTCAGCTCTAAGTAGCCACTCTAAGCGGTGACAGTGACTTCAAGCCTCTTGGATAATCCTGTCTGAATCAGAAACTTAGAGGCAAGGGGTCTGTACATGACAGCTACTAATTGCTTTAGAAAGTTCTCTGACTTGTGTGACTGCAGCCTGACAGAGAAATCCATCATCCCAACAAGGTATGCGCACTACATGGAGGAACCATTGATTCTGGCACAGGGAACTAGTAAACAGGAAAGAAGTCAGTGACACGGGCTCATCTGTGTTCCAGAAATTCTATTCTAGGTTACTGACCTCTAAGACATTGAGCAGAAAAAACACACAGAAACCTACAGTGGCGATTTCTGTAGCCTGCCAGGAAACAGTGTCGATATGTCAGTGCTAAACACAGTCCAGCTCAGTTAATTTAGAAGTTACCCAGTTGATTACAATATTTTTGACAAAAAATAAAAAAATCCTATCCTGGTCAAAAAACTGAGCTCGGCTGCCAGTCTGGTCACAGGCTTCCCTTTCAACTGCTGGCAAAATAATCTGTTTCACTACAACATTACAAGACTACAGTACTTTGCAGTGACTGCCAGACACTCTGACGCTGTGATTGCAGTGGACATGCAGACATTCAACTGAAAAGGAAGCCTTCCTGGCAGCGACTAAATATCTTCAGAAACACCTGAGATAAGTCTGTTTATCAAAAGTAATACAGGCAACTTTAATCCCAGTGTGAAGGGAAAAAAAAAAAAAGTGGGAATCAGAACAAAGCCACTCAGACCACTTACCTATCCTGTTGAATCCAGGCTTTTTAAATGGTTACTTGGGTACCACGGAAGGTGGCTCCTTTCTTACAGGTAAAAAGTAACTTGTCCCTAAATCCCCAGCAGTGGAAGGACTAATTCACAGCTTTCAAGATAATTCTTTTAATAAAGACATGATTCTAGAGCAGTTCCCAGTTTGGACTGCCCTCTCCAGCAAGCCCAGAGCAAGCTATCAAGACAACAACACAAGACTGCTTGAAGGGAGTTCTGTTCTTAAGAGGTACAACAGAATATTTAACCTTGTTTTCCTTCAGTTTTGTGCACAAAACTAGTCCCAAACTGGGACTATGGGAGAGGCATCCACATGCAGACAAAAATCTGAGCCAGATCCTACAGGTAAAAACCATTTCCTTCCAAGTGCTTTTTCTACAGCAAGATGACTAAGTCACTTCTGAAGCAACAGAGGTGTTTCCTACCTACACCAAATATGGCAGTGCTCAACAGTTTCCAAGGGAAGAATGAATGCCAGGCTGTCCTCATTCTGTTGGGAATAAAACCCTCATCTCCTGCTCTCAAGAGTCTACAAGATCAGTCTATGCTCTCCTGTTGGAGCTGGGCCACTGTAACAACAAAAATTAAACATTTTTAGAAGGCTGGATAAAAGGAAAAAAAAGCATACACTATGTGCAGGAGCACTCATTAGGGAAGGACATCCAAGTGCCAGTCTCAACTTACACATTGTATTTTGAATGCTGACAAAAGGGATAAAGGTTTTAAGTGCAGAGGAATTAAAATGCTGAGTGTAATTTTAGATCCACCTCCCTAAGCATGGTACTTTAATCATTACATGTTGTCTCATCCCCACAAACGTCAAGTCTTGCTCTGCAAAACTTCAAGAGGAAGCATCTAGCTTGCTGGTGGAGGCAAATAACACAGCAAGACATGTACCATTTTTAGCTGAAAACAGGCCAAGGTCTTCCATTTCCTCATGAATATCCTAATCAGGAGGAGGAGGAGGATATGCACACTGCTTCCTAGCATAGCAAGGTCACAGCTATCGGGACAGTGGGGTTCCAAGAGCAAATCACTGGATCAGACTCCTTCGAAGAAAACCTTAGCTTCACACTGACTGGTTTCTGAATGTCACAGCACCTCTGAGGGGTGCTAAGCTCCTCGGCCGTAACTATGCAGTTCTGGATAGGCCCAAAAGAACTGCAGCATCCTAAAGGGAACGTTCTGTGCAAAAAAAGTAGGTATGTGGTGAGATAAGGAACATCCAAACTCGGTGGCCACTAAGAAAGGGTTTTGCTTCTATTGCAATTTTAAACTAAGTGTCTAAGCACTGTCTCCTTTTAGGATTTGGACTCTGATGCAATTTCAGGAACACCACAAGCCATTAAAATTTTACCCTCTTATCTTTATATTAGTCAACATAGATTTTTGTTAAGTGATATTCAAGAAAAGTGTATGTATTTTAAAAAACCATTCAGTCTTCATTTGAAAAAGCTGTAAGAAAACATTTGTTTGCATGACCATTTCAACCAGTCACTGAAACATTCAAAAGGAGAAGCGTGCCTTCGTTTTGGGGCAAAACAGCTTGAGTAACTTTATAAAGCAGAAAACATAAGAAGACCAATTAGATTTCAGATGGAAATAGGAGATGTAGCCCATGTGGGAAATAACAGATTACTGCGAGAGGGAAGATGTGGGTTTAATTTCCCTCAGAATGAATTTTAGACTGTCCTCATTCTTATTTCACTATAAACTGTTTGACCATTACTTCATTAGGAACCACATCGTTCTAATTTCTGTTCCGTAACACACAACGATAGAGAAGAGATTCAGCCTTTGTCTTTCATTGCAAGGCACTGGCCTTAGATTTTGAAGCTAGAGCATTTGGGCTTTTTTTTTTTCTTCCCCAGTCAATGATTTCCTCAAAGTTGCCTTTTATCTATAAGCTGCATAAATTAAGATTTTAACTCTTCAGAGATTAAGAGCTGTCTTTGTTTTCAATCTTCAGCCTGTTACCTATGAACTTCATCTGTGGGGCAGGGGGAACAGCCCTGCAGTGCAGTACCTTGCCTTTTCTTTTCCTGCAGCTTTAGCATTTTTCTCAACAGGTCCATTTTCTTGCTTTTTAGACACTCTCATTCCTCCAGCTTTAACTGCAAGAAGAAAGTACAATTTATGTAAAAATATCTACAGAATTACATACAATATTATACACACTTAGAGAAGAAAAAAAAATAAGTACTTATACTCCAGATAATTTAAATAACTCCAGAATAAACTAAATAACTAAATAAACTCCAGAAAAAACTAAATAACTAAATAAAATAACTCCAGATAAATAACTCCAGAACACACGCACACAGAGCAGCAAGGCAGAGATCTGGGAACGACTTCAACCGTGTGCCACGGCCTGCTCACTGCAGCTTCCAAACACTGCAGTCAAGAAGTCAGAGGGGCCTTGCTCACTGTATCAAATCCCAACACCTTGTTAACACGTCTTCTTCCCCATCAATCGCAGATGCAATAGTTTCCATTCTGAATTTAACGAAAGCGAAACAAACAGGCCTCTAAACACTTCTGGGTTTCCAAACAATGTTGCTAACAGCAGCAAAGGTTTCATGATTTGCCCAAGGTATTCTAGAATAAACCTAATAATGCGGGTAAGAACCGGCTGCATACTTGTCTTCTCACATGTTTAATTATATTTTATTAAGATATCTGCCAATCACAAAACCAATTAGCACTAATTAAGCTACAGACGACCTAACAATAACAATTTAAGTTCTGAGGCATGTCAGAAATTCAATTCTGAACAAAAAAGTTATCTAAATCACCTTGTTGAAAGAAATACTTTCTCCCTGTTCATGATGGTATTTAAGTTTTAAAACAGTAAGAAAGAACAAACTTAGTATGCACTTCTCATTATTTTGAAGAAGTTGCTTTATCTTACAGCAAGGTTCCTATTCTTGGGAATAATCAGGAGTAGAGTTTTCCAAATGAAATATTTGGGGGTGGAAGTGAAAAGGGAATGGCAAAAAGTTTCAAGAATTCCTCAGCTAAGGAGCGTGAGGAGCGTATTTGGCCATTTTCTGTGGGGAAGCCCCTCTTTAACTAAACACCCACTTCCTATCAGATTACAAAATGCTTGCCTTGTATTTATTTCCTGGCTGCAGGTTTAGTTTTAGAAACAAGGGCTCTCCCTCAGTCCTGCTCAAAGCAGGGCTTTGGGCCTGATCCTTACAGTGCTGGAGTGCTGCAGTATCTAGACTTGGCTTTTCGTTTTAAAGTTGCACACATAATTACCCTACTGTGCAAGCAGCAGCTAAATTGCCTGGCCGTCTTACAGCTGCAAACACACCGGAGAGCCAGTCTTATTAGACAAACTGCTTTGGGAGTCTAACTGCAAAACGAAAAGCCTCCTCTGAAATGTGCCAACCATTGCCAAGTATCTACCAGTAAAGAGAACCAGGATTCTAAATACTCTCAGCTCACAAGGCATGAAACTAATTCTCATCTTTGTAAGCAGCAGGTAACACAAGAGGCATCTTTAAACAAGGACAAGGGATTTTAAAAAACGGAAACCACCACAGCAATAAAGTCTGACAGTTCAACATCATACACTGATGTCTGCTTGACTTGATGTTCACTTTATAACAAGCTCGTGAAGACCACCACTGCAACTTATCCCAAATATTATTCCACAGCTTGTTACAGGCTTTGATTTTCCTGCCTTTTCGGAATGAAGCAAACCGCAAATGGGAACCCAATACAATTTTGTCAGTAGATAAAAATAAAAAACCCCACAAACATAGCTGAACCTAGATCCATGTCTTTTGGCTTGGGACCTTCACTAAGCACACAATGCTGGACTGGTGATCTCTAGGCACCAGCACTTGTTACAGCTTTAATTCAGCAGGGTGAAGAGAGCCAGGCGTACAAGGAGGCAAAAACGTTCTGACACTATGAAGCTTTACAAAAAGCACAAGGGGGAACTGGGGCCTTGGGGGAGTGGGAGGAGGGAGAGACACCAGATGGGAAAAGATACTTAAACACTAAGTGGCACATCAGGAACTGGGTCTCCTACCAACAAGCCTGCAGAAGGAAGCTATTTATAATGATTAGAAACAATGCAGGGCTTATTTCAGTCTTCTCCCTGTAGCAGCTGTCAAACCTGCCCATGCACACCCACGGCAGTGCAAGGGTTAAATATGGATGCTTCTGGAATGCGCTGTCATTTGGGGTTTTTTCAAAGCAATTAAGAGAGATGTAGAAGTTTGAATATAGAGTTCAATTTGGGCATTTTTCTAAGTGCCCTGTAAGTCCAGTAATCCATCAGGTAAGAACTAAGTGCCAAAATCTTTACTGATTTCCATATTTCAAATACCATTTATTTTTAAGAACAAAAGAAAGGAAGGAGAAACACCCTCCTTCCTCCTCTCCCCTCCAAAAAACCAAGCCAAAACCCCAAGCTGAAAACAAAGGCCCTGAGCTCTGTTACAAAGTTAGTTATGGAGACTCTGGTCAGAATAAAGCCTTCAACTTGCTTTGCTCACTACATGAACAAAAGTCAGAACTGAAGTTGAAACAACGTAGTTTTTAACATATCTAAGCTAAACCAACTTATTCTTGCCATCCCTACTCCTCTGCCAGAGCTGGTCACCTCCTCTGCAGCAACAGATAAGGCTCACAATGACAGATAAGACTCACCAAGATGCAGTTTACTTTCACGCACGTTATGAGAAGCCAGTTCCTGCACCAGGTCACTGGCTGTAGTGGTTCAAAGGGTCGCAACGCAACCGACCCTGCCAGACTCAGAAATCCAGAAACAGGCAAGTGAAGATGAAAAAAAAAACCCCCCAGCCCTACTTACATCACAGATGCATGTAAGAGCACGCTTAAGAAAAAAGGAAAAACTTCAATAAAACGAAGCAGACTTTTAGGGGTACAATGAGACACAAGTCGTGCCTTCTGCCCTGCAGGCAAACCCGGCTCCTAAGAAAGCAGAGGGAGAGACCCTAACTGGTTCAGATCAAACAGCAACTGCTCAGCGGTTCCAAGGGGCGATCTCCAGCAACTCTGTGCGTGCCCAGCACGGCGGGGAGACAAGCGGCGGACGGACGGTAACTGCGCTGCGGTACCAGCCCCGCACGGCTACCGGGCGGGCCAGCGCGGCAGCCGGTCGCTGCCTGCGGGCTTCTATCGACTGTCCCGCAAAGCCAGGCTGCACACGCCGCCCGTTCCAGGGTGCAGGGCCGGCCTGGGCGCTCACCAGCCTGGGCTCAGAGGCACCGTTCAGGCTGCAGGGGCAAAGCGGGAAAAAACAAACCAAAACAACCAAAACAAAACAAAACAAGAGAGATGAAATTTGTTCACATTCGACAGGAGACGAGAAACAAGACAGGAACGCTAAAAAATAAACAAAAATATTTAACATCGCTGCTTATCCCTCCCCGTTTCTCGGTAGAGCAGCAGCAGCCCAGGTCGAGCTGCTCGGCCAGCTTCCGAGCCAAGCAGCTCCAGCCGCAGCTCAGCGTCCTGGGCAGCGCATCAAACGCCTTGTGCGCCTGGCCCAGGGCAGCGGCGGAGGCACGGACGCTCCAGGAGCGCTCCCCGGCAAAGGTCCGGCCCCGGGCTCTGCGAGCTCGCCGGAGCGGCGAGAGAGGGACGGGGCGGCTCCGTCCTCCTGACCCCGCACCGCTCCACAGCCGCTCGGGCCCCGGGAGGGGCGGACCCGCAGCCCGCAGGTGCGGGAGTGCCGGCTGCGGCGGCAGCAGCGAGGCCCGCCCCGGCGGCTCCGCAGGTGTCGGGCGCTGCCGGCAGGCGCGTTTGCCGAGGACGGTCCGTGTCGGCGGCGGGGACGCGCCAGGCTGCCCGCGGGGCCGCTCGGCAGTGCCTGGTTCGCCGGGGCCGCGGCCCCCACCCAGGGAAGCAGCGGCCGCCGCGGGGCCGAGGGTGCCTCCAGACGCGTCCCGCGCCAGGTGCCCGGGGCGGCCCCGGCCCGACCCCGGCCCTACCTGCGGGCGGCCGCCTGCCCGGCGGCGGGAACGGCGACACGCGTCTTCGCCGGGCCATGGCTGGGACCCGTGAGCGGAGCGGGGCGGGGCGCGGGTAAGGCGGGAGCGGCTCCGTGAGGGGCGGGACGGGAGCGCTGAGGGGCGGGGAGGGACGGGCAGGTGAGGGGACCAGGGGCGAGGGCGGGACAGGAGCGC
>JANVCC010000118.1:746861-832746 GCA_025345505.1 Todiramphus chloris collaris | reverse complement strand
GGGAGCTCGCCGGGTGCCGCCGGAGAGGAGCTGAGGTGCCGGGGGCGGGGGCTGCCGCGGCCGCTCTGTCCCAGCCGGCTGAGGCGGGTCGGGCTCCCTGCAGGTCCCGGCCGAGGAGGAGGCGATGCTGGCGCAACAGCCACTGGGAGGCTGCAGCCTGAGGGCTCCGAGGGGGTGCGAGAGGAGGAGGAGGGAGAGGCTCAGGGGAGCAGCCTAGCGGTACGAGGGCCTGGCGGTAGACTGAGCGGCTGCGGTCCCATCCCGCCGCGGTGGACACCTCATCGCCTCACCCGGGTCGCCCCGCCTCTGCTCCTTTCTCTCGTCACGGCTGGTCATCACAGACCGGTTTGGTGGCCCCCACAGACTCAAAGTTTCCCTCAGCCTATGCTGCTCTCTGCCGTTGCTTAGAAATGTCCTCAATTGCACGTGTCTCAACATTTGTATTGTTTGTTGAATTTCATCACTGCTTTTGTTAAAATGTTTTTAGCTGGGTTTCCTATAGAATCCAAGGCTATGTATTCAGCTCGCGTGTTTTGAGGTGTTTCCTCCTGTCCCTGAGAACTTCTGAACCCCTTGGGTGCTCTTGGCCACATTTGACAGAGGGCTGGAGACTGCAGATACAGTTCTGTGCTCTAGCTGTAGTGAAAATCAGCTCCTGGGTAGAGAAGCATCTCAGCTGAGAGAAGGTTTGGAGTAGGAGTTCACACCTTGGCAGACAGCAGAGAATCTCAGGGCTACAGAATACCTCTCTTGGAGTTCACATACCCTCAGAACCAGAGGCAGCAGTGCTGCGGAAACATCCTCTAATTCATACACAGGTCAGGAAAAAGCCTGGTTTAATCAGGGGAATTCATGCTGGCTTAAGTGGTACAGAAGGCAAATTGCAATGATAGTACCAGATACCCTACTACAGCATCTCATTTTTTTGCTATCTGAAAAGCTGTATTTTATGTGGCTGTATTTTGCTGCGCCTGGTAACTGCTTCTAAAGTTGAGTATGACGGTCCTGACCGAACAAAGCATTCTCTTCGGGGACAAAAACTAGTTGTGGGTTTCTCTTGGAGCTTTTAAGTGATACTGTAGCAGAACTTGGTTTTAGCTGTTGGTGACATCAAGTTCATCCATGGATCTCTTAAAGAAGCACAGTCTGAACGCCAGGTTACCCAAAGCAGAGTCTCAGCCATAGAATCTCATAAAAATAAGTGATTTAATAAACTGGTGAAGCATCAGGGTGCCACCAGAGAGGGACCCGGAGCAAATAAATCCCTAGACATTTATCCCCTCACAGCCCACGCAGCCACCCTTCATGCAGTCGTCACGTGCTTTTCGCGCACCCTTTGGTCCAAAGGTGGTTCTGGCCTGAGATCCTCAGGCACATTCTGACTTTTGTTGGTCTCCTTCACTGTCTCCAGCCAGGCTGTTATCTTGACTAGCCACTGTTGATAGCTGTAGCCTTGAAGCCTGAAGCCTCCACACTGCTTCTGGAGTTCCTGTTTTGACTAAGCTTTTCTACTTTTTCTGAGGGCAGTGAACCCTAGTGGAAACTTACGGCTTGCAGCCTAAGGCTACAGCAAATCCAGCCACTCAGGCCAAGCTGAGCAAACACCATCCTAAAGTGCACAACATTGTAACTCTGAGTGATTCATGCCATTTAAAACGTTCTTATTTAAGCTAAACAACTAATATCTCCTACCAGATCTGTCCAATGTTTAAGACTGCTGTCTGATGTTCTAATAGTTACGAACAACCTCAATGCTGTTGTGTGAGTATATGTAGCAGTGCATTTGCATACTAGCTTCTACGACCAGTGTCTGGGCAAAAACCATCTAAATTATACACTTTTGTTCAATAGAGAAGGTTTGAAGGTTTTTTTTTCCCCCCCACTGATTCAGGGATGCACAAATATCTGAGGAAAACTTTGCCTCTCCAGATAATCCTTCTTTGTTGGGGAAGCCATAGTGAAATACAGAAGCTTTACAGGCACGATAGGAGACTTTAGTCACTTCCCTCCAATTTTGTACAAATGTTTTAGCAGTAATAAATTTAACAAAATTGCTTAAATAAAGGCAGTGTTTTGTGGAAAAACATGTAAGTGCAACTGCTGATGGAGTAGCTGCTTTGAATGGAATAAAAAAACAATTCTAGGGAAAGCTTACAGAGCTTGCACCAGAGATGACGTGAGTTATCTGCATCATCCATAGGCAAGCTACAGCAGCAAGGAAATTGAAGCCAGAAGTGCACAAACTGAACTTGGAATGAGACCTTCAAATTGCTGTAACCACAAAGAGTTAAACCAATGTTTAAAAAAAAAAAAATGAAGCGTGTTCAATCACATAGCTGTCACTAAAATATTAATATTGTTGTCTTATTTTCTGAGAGCAAAAAGGTTTCTTGTACTACTAATAAAATATTTTTTAAAATTTTTAATCTGTCATCCTTTGTTATTTGATGTTCTTGTGTATGTTTTATAATGTACTTTAGTACAGTAGTACATGTTATAAATTAGTATACATACAATTGAGCAGGGGCTTTATTTTACTGATAGGTGTGCAAGATCAACAAAATCTGTTACAGGGCTGTCATGGTTTAGTCTCTGCCAGCAGCCAAACACCAGGCAGCCACTCACCCACTGCTTCTCCCCCCTCCCCTGTGGGACGGGAAGGACAGTTGGGAGGATGGAAAAAAACAAGACTCCAGAGGTTGGGCTTGAGATAAGGACAGTTTAATAAAACAACTCAGAGAGGGAAGAAAACAACAGTACTAATGGAATGATACAAAGTGAGTGAGGTAGGCTCTACCCAGGCCCAAGATGCTGCTTTCTCTGCTCCAGCCACACTACAGCAAGTTGAAAACTTGCCATGTTCCTCAGCCAAGGCTGTTCCAGAAATGAGTCATGTTGTCCAACTCAGTTCTTTCTGGAGTACCATGTTGCCACAAGATCTGCTTCTCAAGGCCCAGAATGGTGTTCTAGGCTGTGGCACTGGATACATTTCCGGTCATCCAGTGGTTGCTTCCACCATTGTGAGCACGTGGCACTTGCCCTGGTGGGTTTGTGGGACTGATACAGTCAGTCTGCCTGGCCTCTCCATAGTGATATTTCAGCCTTCGTTCTCCACAACAGTGATGCTTTAACCGCTTGATTGCAGCGCATGTTTCACATTCATGGATGATCTCTACAATAGCATCTATAGTCAAGTCCAACCCTCGATCTCAAACCCATCTACACGTCACATCTTGTCCTTGATGACCCTTTGTGTCATGGGCCCACGAGGATATAAATAATTCACCCTTATGTTGCCAGTCCAAATCCGCCTGTCACTCCAATCTTGTCAGCCTCATCCACCCACTGGTTATTCTGATGTTCTTCAGCTGCCTGACTCTTGGGCATCAACATGGCATACCTTCACCATCAGGTTCTCTTCCCAATCAGCAATATCTTGCCATAATCCAGCAGCCCAGATGGGTCATCCTCTGCCCTGTCAGCTGCTGTGCTTCCACTTCTGTAAACCACCTCCACAGGGCATTTGCCACCATCCACAAGCCAGTGTAGAGATAGAACACTGGGCACTTTTCTCTACTCAGCAATAAGTAGAGCCAGTTGGGTTGATTCCAAAACCCGAGAGTTCAGCCTCTGGTCTCCCCAGGTGCTCTCCTGCCAGAGGCTCCAGGTCGGGTCCCTCTCAGCTGCAGTTCAGGGCTACTGCAGGTACAATTTCCTGTTTAATTTGTTCAAAGGTTTGTTGCTGAGCAGGGCCCCATCTAAAAATCCTTCTTCATCCAGGTCACTTGGTAGAGGACTCACCTCAGGCTGTAGTCTGTGATGTGCATCCTCTGGAAACAAAGCACCCAGGAAAGCCTGTATTTGCTTTTTACTGGTTGGCAGGGACATAGCTGCTGTTTTGTTAATCTCATCCACTGGGATCTGGTGACACCTGTCCTGCCCTTTTATTCCTAAGAACTGTATCTCCTGTGCAGGTCCCTTGACATTATACATGATCTGGGATGCATTCAGGAGAGGCAGCAAAAGAGCATGCTGGTCTGGACATCTCAAGAATACTCTGAATTCTCAGAAGCTGAGAGAGCCACCTCCCCTGTCTTGCTTGTAGCTTGGGTGAGTTCACTGATAAAGGTTTCCCACACCCACCAGTTTAACCCCGCAGTCAGGAGTGCAGCCATGTCACAGGCTGGCATCTCCATCAGAGCAGTGTGATAATCCCAACCCATTTCCCTGAGATGATAAACAGCAGCACACGTAGTAAGAACATAAGGGTTTATGCAACACCACCACATGAATAAACAGGCCAGCATTGTGACCATGGACTGTTTAACCAATATAAAAAGTGTAGAAGACATAATTGTTTTAACAAGCTCTGGTCCGATTTGTCTTTATCTCAACCCTTTGTGCCCCACGTCGGGCACCAAAAAGGACTGTTGGGGTTTAACCTCTGCCAGCAGCTAAACACCTGCAGCTGCTCACCCACCACTTCCACCTCCCCCCCCCCCACCGTGGGATGATAAGGAAAACCAGGAGAAAGGAAAAAAGTGAGACCGCATGGACTGAGATAAGAATAGTTTAATAGAACAACACAAAGAGAGAAGAAAACAACAGCACTAATGATAGACAAAGTGCAGGATAGGCTCTACCTGTGCCCAAGGTGCCACTGTCCCTGCTCCAGCCACACTGAAGCCACTGCAGCCAAAGCAGCTTTCCCCCCTTAGATAGAGGCAGGCCTCAGTGTGGTATGGAGCATCCCATTGGCTGTGGCCCCTCCCAGCTGCCTGGGCCAGCAGCTGCTGGTGATAATTAACCCAAACTGAACCCGGAACAGGGGGTTAGATTGGAATGTGCTACTGGAATTCCAGTCTTTGGTACATAACTGACTTTGAATCGCTAAGCTTTCAAATGGACAGCCTGGCAAGTGTGTTGCCAAAATGCACCCTTGTTTGAGAAAAGAAAGCTGGGATTCAAGAAATGCATATGTACAGTTTTTATCCAGGTTATTTTATCATTCTTATCTGGAGTGGCCCAAATGAGAGTCCTGGGCAAGTCTGCTCAGCCTCTCTCTTTCCTGTTCTGCTGGTGTGCTGGGATTAGACAGAGCTGTTGGCAGCAGCCTGGGATGTCGGGTGAAGCTGTGGGGGCTCTGGCGTAGCCAGGACCGCCCCCCCCCAGTCCTGCTGGTCCCTCGGCACCTGCGTGGGAAAGCAGGGCTTGCCTTCCGCAGAGCTGCATTTGGAGTTCTGCCTCTGTGTGCGGCACAAGGAGCTGTCCCAAACTGGCATTTGGCCTGTTGATGAGGTCAGCAGCCGTCTGTTCAACTGGGAAACATCACAGTTCACTTCTGAGAGCCTAAATGTCATTTCACTGCACAGGGCTTTAGTGCTAAAGCAGCAGAGACCGAAACTGTTGAGTAATTTATGTAACCCCCCCCAACTCCATGTACAAAACCTACTCCAGGATTCATTATCGCCCCGTGTGCTCAAAGAAGGAAAAACGGAGTAATGGTGTGTTGGCAATGATACAAGGGCACGCTGATACTCACAGGCTTTCCTTCCCAGAGTATGAGAAAGAACCCAGTAAAACCACAGACAGTTTCAAAATACTCTAAATCCACTGCACAGGATCCAGGGCGCACAGCTGCACGCCAGCCAGTTGTGCTCTCAAGCCTGGAGGGCCGGCAGCTGCTAGATAGGGACACTGTCTCTCTCTTGTGCGTTCCGTACGTATCTAAAAAGGCTGCAAGACCCCCCCTGTTTCCAGGCCAGTCACACTTCACAAATAACAGCCACACAGCCTTTAACAAAGCCCTGCAAACTATCTAACACATAGTACCAAGAAGGTGTTATGGTGCTTATCCTGTATCAAAATGTCACAGAATTTATTAAGAACACCCACCTGTCAGAATGTTTAAATTATCAAGTATGTCATCACTGCATCCCAAAGAGCCGAGCTGGTTATTCAGAAAATCTAGCCTGGACTTCATTTACTCCTTGAAAAGCTATGGTATGAAAGATAATCTCTGGCCAAAGTGATGTCTCTGCCTTCAGCGCTGCCAGACACTCACCCGTGGTTAACACAGCCTGTTCGCCAGGTGACTGTGACATTTGTGCTAACACAGACATTTCCAAAGTGGTGAAAACATTTTCTAACAACAACGACTTCAAAACTGCAGTGCACTAGGAACATACACTATTTTCCTTTGTTGCTTAGTATATTGAATACATATCATCAGCTACAAATTTTCCAGCTGTGCTTGGCACATGCAGAGTTTTCATATGTGGTTTTTACATCATTTCCCATGTATAGTTCATTGTCATTACTTTTCTTCTTAAATGGGGAACCAACAACTTAGTGTCAGAGTGTTAATGAAGGGAGAAACCTTCAGTTTGTTTCACTAAAGGGTGGTACATTCTGTTTCTGAACAGCTGCCTGTCTTTTGAAATGGATTTTATTGCCTCAGATCAATACTAAGGTAGTGTGGCTTCTTCAGCAAAAGCTGAAGAGAAGCGCTTTCTGGGAGCAACAAAGGACCCAGTTCCAAAGGTCGTGTTCATTAAGGGCTTTTCTTGACGACATGTGAAGCGTTTTGTGTGATTAATCCCTAATTCTAAAATAACTTGACTGTGAACTATTTCTCAGTAAGATTTTCTGAATCCTGTCTGTGATTTTTATCATCCCAGAGTTCTGGCAGCTAGCCCTGTTGTATCTTGCTTGGAAATAGCATTGTGCAAAATAAATGTCCTATTTAGGAATAGCAGCACCCAAGTTAAATATCTTATTATAGTAACCTCACAATGAAACTTAAGAACTAGAAGTTGACACGGCTAGTCTGCCATTATTTATTTGATAAAATTCTTCACAGTTTCATTTTTCAGTATTTAAAATGCGTACGCGTGTGTGCTGGGCTGGGAGAACGGAAAGCGGCCCTGCAGCACTAGAGACACTTGCCGTGGTCTTGTGCTGTGACACTGGCTGGCTTAAAGACAGCAAGGAGAGCGGTCTGGCCCACGCACGGGGAGCCCCTGCCCGAGGCGGAGGGCAGACTCGGCAGGCGTTGTGAGGAGCCTGTGTTTGTCGGGTGAAACAAGCGGCTGCTGAAACCGTAACGCATAATGCCAAAGTGATTTTTCTGGGCCGCCCTGAACACGTTCTGCTTTGCTCTGTATGCCGAAGTACTCATCACAACCATCAGCTCTTCCAGAGATTCTGAAAGCAAAACATGGAAGATGAAAAATTCGTTCATCTCATGATTTATTTGGGATTGTCTTATGCTGGGATCCCAACAACTAAAAACACAAGGAGAGAGAAATAGGATGTGATTGAGTGGGATCAGAAGGGGGAAATGAAGTAGAAGAAGTATCAGAGACCATGGAAGGAGAGACCAATGGGGATTTACAGCACAACAGGTACCTTATGGATTACTACTGTTGGCTTGGATTTTTAACGCAGAAAAAGTTAAAAGGACACCCGATCTAAACCAGATCTATTTGGTATTTCAGTTCTGTATGTATGAGGCAGGAAATAGCTTTGAAATGCAGCAATTTCCTCCCTGGAAATGCAAAACTTAACTTTCAAATACTAAAGTCAATAGCACTACCAGTCTCTGCCAGTAGATATTTAGCTTGAAATGGATGAGGACAATTTTGACTGGGGAAAGAAATTCTTTCAGGTAAAATGATCTGAAGGAGAGATAACAAAAGAACCTTTTTCTGAAGTATTTGTTCAGTAGTAGGGTGTTTTCGTATTAATTACTCAGCAGAGAAATACTTGGTGAATGAACTTGAGAGTGAACTTGGGTATGGTACCCTCCTTATATCAGAGCTGAATGATTCAGGTGCTTTTCCTTAAGATAATACAGCATTTATTTTCCCTCAGTACCCCCTCACACTGGTTGGGTATCAGAAGCTTCTCTTTCTCTGTTTGCACACTGGTCACTATTAGATGTTGCCTACAGGTTTCAGCACTAGCAGTTGAAGCACACGATAGCAAGTTAAATCCCTGTATCGCTCCTTCTCCCAGCTGCAGCGTGGGTCTCAGGCAGACATTGTCAAAGAGCTATGAACTTAATGTATTTCATTATCAACATGTTTTGGAAAGCTGTGGTGGCGATTCCCATCCATGGTGCTTTCGTTTCAGATTTAAGGCCCCATTAGAGCTTATCTACTACGATCAGCCATAACCCTCAGCAGTGGATACTTTTTGTGTTAGCACATTAAAATAACATTCTTTTAAAAAATTCTTTTCCTCTGTCCTGAGTTTTTATTGTCTGTTTATAGTAGCTCAGCATAAAGTTCATGAAGTTGCAAAGAACATTACTGTTAAGTATCTAAGACATGGAGAAGGCCAATAGTGAAGGCAGCCACATGTTCAGGTATTTTTATATTGATGACTGTTCACTGGAGCATACATTATGTACCTGATACAGTCTGTAGGAAGTCTGGCTCCACATCTGTAAAGCTCGCCTGTTTCTTCTAGCAAACCTGAGAAATTCAAGTCCTGGTTCTGGTCTGGATGCCAGTTATTCACAGGCTGCAAGAGAAAGAGTCCAGGCACTGTATGGTAATGCTGGAAGGTAAAAGGCAATAGCATTAAGGAAAAGGTATATCCTACTGGCTGATTTCTAGTTATAGAATCAAACTGCATCAACAGAACGACTAGAAAGATTGACCTTTGTCACCATGTGTTTTATCCACCTAAGTGTCCTTATTGAAAAATAAAATTACTGGGTAGTGGGAGTAATTGAATCAATTCTAAAGGTTTGAATTGCAACCCCCGGAGCCGTGTGGAAGCCCTTACACAGCCTTCACTACTTCTGTCCTACTGTAACACAACGCTTGTTTTCTCAAAGGCTAAACACGAGAATTCACTGTATTTGGTTGATGTTGATTGTGGCTTTGGAAAAAAGCTTAATGGTGGGAAGCAAACGAAGGCAAAATATTGTTTAGTATCTTGCAGGTTTTGCATGCCACGTGGTCCTGAGTCCCTCCGAGGCAGCCAACTGCAAATTATCTGTCAGCATCCGTCTCAGTGCTCCTGAGCAAGCATAGGCAACCTTTTCTGTGAGAGTGGCCACCCACTCGAGGCACATGCTGCTCCGTATTGAATGTCGGGGCGTCACCATACACAGCTTCATACTGCACCTGCCTGGGAGCGAGAAATGTGCCTTCCTCATGGGGGGCAGGAACTGGTTCAACCCGCCAGTGGTGCCATGGGAACAGCAGCTTTCTGACAGCAGTGCTCATGGCAGACTCCTTGGCAGCTGTCAATCGGCTGAAAGTGGAGGGAGAGGACTGTGAGTGCCCCTGCTTCTGTTTGCCTGGTTGTCATTTACGGCAGGGTCGGGATAACGTCCTAGCCTGTGAAGCTAAAATGCTGTCCCTGTATTTCCAGAGAGGGATGAGAGGGAAAATGAGAGAAGAGGGAACTGTTAAAATCAACAGGCTTTGCAGAAGGCCACAAAAATTATACAAAGGCGCCAGAACTGTATAATCAGAATCATTTTTCTTTTGTTTGTGCTGTTAGTGGTAGTTATGGGAGGTTCACCTTGCGAGCTGTATCGCAGTCCTTCCTTGCTCGAGGGCAGGGGCCAGGGCTGGGGCAAGGGAGCTGCAAGGCTCCTCTCCAGCTGCTCCTGTGGAGCCTTCTCAAGGGCAGCCGCTTACTCCTGCCTCGGGGTGCCAACCAGCAGAGAGCAGCGGGCAGCGGAGACACAGGGTCCCTCTCGCTGCCCCAGCGCCCAGGGCAGGAGGGCAGCGGTGCCCCCTGCAAACGGCGCTGCAAACGGGCACCTGCGGGAGCCCTGCCATGGCCCTGCCTCCCGCCTGCCTGGCTCCGGGATGCCTTGGCAGGGAAGCCAACGCGTTCCGCGTTCTGACAGAGCCAACTGCAGGGCAAACTCCACTAGGGGGTGGTCACGAAGCAGAGGATGTTACCATCTGCGGGACGAGCAGAGCTGGCACGCTGAAGAGAGCTTCCCAGCTGAGCCAGCCTCCTCCTAACACCCGGGCTGTGCAGGCAGCACAGCTCGGAGCCAGCTCGGAGGCAGCTCGGAGCCATCTCGGAGGCAGCTCGGAGCCATCTCGGAGCCAGGTAGGAGGCAGGTCAGAGCCCCGTGAGGCTGCAGGGCGGTCCCAGCGTGGCCAATATCCCGGAGGGTACAGCCGGAGCTTGTCCCTCAGCGCTGCAGTGGGATGGATCTGCTGGCACAACACAACACCCCTGTGCCATTCAGCCAACAGGATTCCCGTCCTCGGTGCGAAGGCCACTGTGTTTAGCATGTTATTTTAAACCGCTGAGACTAGGGAAGGTAATCACTGAGGCAAGAGACCACTGCAGCTAGAGCCACAGCAAACCTGTGCACACACCTAGGCAGCGCCTTCAGAGACGTGCTTGTCTGTGCAGTTTAAGCCAGCAGGCTCTGTTGAAGATGATATTCTTAGGTTTCAGGTTTGGTTTCAGATATGGGTCATTTTCAACCTCAAACAAATGGACTTAGAAGTTTAGTTGTGTTACCTGGGCAAAGTTTAAAAAACCAGCTGAGATTGGTTTAGTTTAGTCTTTTTTACAAGCCTCATTGGCAGATGTCAGAACGGGCAAAGGATGTTGCAGAGAGTTAGTCATGTGAAAGGAGCAGGGTTGTAACAGAATTTCCTTTGTGTCCCTTAGTATGTCACTCATGAGCAGGGGTTAACATACCTATAAAATTAACATACCTATAATTTTTTTTCTTCCATTTCCAGTGTTTGAATGTTTAATAATACCAGCAAGCTAGACAAATTCACACTGAACGCCCTTCTGACAGCTGGTGAATGGCCTTATCCCTGTTTCATTGTAGGTGGTTATAATTGTGTGTAATATTTGAAATCAGATAAAACCTCTTTTAAAACACTCTCTGAATGAGTGACAGCTTTAAGTAGTATCTGGATCAACAGAAGTGCTGGAGAATTTGCAGCCAAACTGAAGGAATGTATATTTTGTTCCCTTACTAAGCACTTGTAACAAGGATTACTTTTTGGGCAGAGAGGAGATTGTCGACAGTAGTAATTCATCATTCCATGTGATATGATGATCCCAGTTTCCTGTATCTCCTTGGCTATTCGGGGGATGCACTGGCAGATTCTGGATTTACTTATCTATCTGAATAATTTTAGGACATAGTCAAGTGAACTGCGGTGCAATGCAGTGACTTGATCATAAGCCTTTTTTAATGAACTGGAGGTCTTTTGTATTAAGCCCTAATGGAGATCGATCTCTTCTCATAGCATGTGATTACTCTGTGACGATGGACAGGTAGATAATTCATTCCACACTCTTTCTAGTCAAGAAAAATGAACCTACCTATGACTTTAAGAAGTAGCTGGAAATAAACGCTGCTGTTTGTGTTGCTTTTTTACACATAGTTCACATCAAGTAGAACAGACTACAAGGTGCTGCTTAGTATAAAAATACAGAATCTATAAAGATACTTACTAATACTTAGGGTGCCCTGAAATAGGAAGGGGATACGGTGCAGGAGATTACTGGCCTGCTCTAGGGTTCAGAGAGGTCAGCAAACCAGTGTCCCCTGAGAAGCTGATCCAGCCCTTTGGATGTCTGTGGAAATGCTACTGCTGTCAGCTCCCCCAGGGTATTCCTGCTCTGCCCCTTGCAGCACCATCCATCTCCCTTGGCATGACCAAAAGAAGAGTTGAACTTTGCTTCTTCCTGTGACAGGACGCTGCTCTGCTCACGAGCTGTCCGCGGGCGGTTGGACCGGCGGCTTTTCTGCCCTCGCTTGTTAGGAGCCGCGGCCGCACCCATTACGTTCTTTTCCAACCGCTTTTATTCCCTCAAGTACGCGCAGAAGCACGAACCTTCTGTTTCTGCAGTTCAACAGCACACGTTCCTGCTGAACGCTGCCGGGCTGTGTACTCTTCCTGGCCTGTGTGCAGAGCGGGTGTGAGCAACACCTGAAATTCCATCGGTCCATGCTGACCAGTCTGCCCTCCCGCTGTGGTAGCGCTCCCGGTGTCTTTAAATAATGTGTAGGAGTTGAATCAACTTTTCATGCGGTTCGAGCAGAAAGAAATGCTTTGAACCCATAAAGAGAACCAAACCCTTAATATTATGTATGAACGTCCACGTTCAACCAGGGAATGAGCAGTTACGTGCGATGGTATCTCTGATGAAGCTGTTGCATTCCCTTTTTAAAGCTCCACAGAGTATTCCTGTTCTGATACCTTTTCCTGTCCTCATGCCCCCCTAGAGCTTGCCTACAGATGGGATTAATGCCTCAGTTTTCTTTTTCAACTTCATTCTCCATCTTTTTTTTTTCAAACTCACCTGGTTCCACAGACAAGGGAAACGTCTTGTGTGCTTGCATAAGCCAACATGCCACTGAGGGTTTAATGTGAAGATTCACAGTATTCTCATCAGCAAAGTGTTTTAGCACAGCTCATCATCATCCTTTGAATTACTAAATCCTTTTGCTATGGAGGAAGAGCGCATTTTAAAGTGTTTACAGCAACAGACCTCACAGTGGAAGAGCAAATGTTTAGCTTTCTGCTCTGTGAAGTTACACTGATGGAGTGATGAGTGTCTGCCATTTAATTTCCCCGGGTAACACTGCTGCTGGCGACGTGCAGGTTTTTGGTGTTCTTCATAAGGCTGCCTGCTGACCCACTGATGGCTCTCTGAATCCCAAAACATCCACGGTGTCAGTGACCAGCTCGTCTGAACCGATGGAAGCCTACCCTAGACAGTTCAGGTACTCTGCACATTAGCCATGGCACGTGGAGCCTTCACATGGCACACTTTTCCCAGCTTATCCCCAGTAACCAGTGAAAAAGTTCCAAAAGATGGCTCGTGTGAAAGTGCTGCAGGACTCATTTCAATAGAAGTATGGGTAAAAATGCTGATCTTTTTGTCCACAATATTATTTTAAATTGTTTTCTGACTCCTGTATGAAGTTTGTATAAATGCACGTTACAGTCTGAGGACGCACATGTCCTACCTAGGATATCTACAGATGAGAAGCAGCTCAATTAACAACCTGAGTATTTATTTTATCAGCTTCTTGGGCAGATGTTGCAGCCTTCTCAGAGGTCCCTGATACTGAAGCTGCACATCTAACCATAATCAAAGCAGACTAAAGCTTTAGTTCCCAGACCGTGCCACTGGGGTTACTGAGTTCCTGTTAAGTGCTTTAGGGATGTTTGTTGTCATTCCAGTGTTCCCAGTTACACCCATGACAAGACAGATTGATGTGCAATACAAGCTACCAGCACAGACTGTGGCCCATGTTCCTGCTCCTTCCCTCGGACCACAGCCTGATGTGTTACAGGTCACCAGATGTTTTTCAATCTCCTTTGTATTCCACAAGCTCCTCTGGCCGGATGATTACTTTCCTCAGGGAAAGCTGAAACATACACCTAGAGCTAGATAAATGAAATCAATGTAAATTAGGGGTTAGTCTGAACTGAACGTTGTCCAATATTCTTTTTCCTACTCCCATGAACCGTAATTACTCTCTTGTGTGGAATACATGAGTAATTTCCCCATTTTGCAGTTCTCCTCTGACCTTTGTAAGAAACAAGTCAACTCTTCCGCACACGTTTTCCACGTGGTGGGCAGCTGAACATGCAGGTGACAAGGTGGAGCAAAGCAGAATGCCAAAGCGGTAACGGGTTGTGAAGGCTGCATCCAGGGAAGTCTTTTGACTTGCTCTCATTAGAACAGGGTTCTGCTTCTCAGGCGGTCTTGCACAAAATTCTCCTGCCTTGCTTATTTTCCTGTATTTATACTTCAGTTATTTTCATTTTTCTTTTTTGCTTTTGAAGGATCAGTATGACCAGTATAAACGAGGCCCAGTTTTGTCCAACAAAGTGAAATACAGACACATTCTAAGTGTTAGGTTGGAGAATGTAGCACAGGACCTTCTTTCATAGCTTTTATTTTTTTACTTCATTTGCTTAACTTTAGTTTGGTATGAATTTGGTTCAGCAGAGCCTGCTGTTCTCAGCCATCCTCTCAGAGCGACTTCAAAAGTATCTTCTTAGTGACCAGGACCCTCCTGAGCCTACAGAAATAATAATAATCATCATAACTCAGCAGCATTCACCTCCTTTTCAAGCGTATTGCATTTAGGCTTTTTACAAGACAGAGAATCACGCACACATGTTACTCGAAGAACTTGTTTCCCGTTGTTCTCCGGCATTTAGTGACAGGTTCGCTGTCAGTGCTGCTTTCAGTTGTCCTCTGTGGGTGTTACTGACACAACAGGACGCGTACAAGTTGCTGTTGAGTCCCACCGTCTGCCTTCTCAGTCTGTTCTGAACCAAATCATACCTAACTCCCTGCCTTTGAAGTTTTAACCCCTCTTTTTCTTGCACCATGTTTGCAGGCATTCGAAAGGTGGACACAAGCAGTGAATTTCCCAGGGCACTATTAGTATTTCACTTCCAAGTTACCATCACCTTCTCCTGAGGACATCCACTCTTTCAAAGAGTTAACAATTTCTGTATCTTTCCCAGGGGAGTATCAATCCAAACACAGAATGGTGAATATGACACATCTTAAAAACGTTCAGCTTAAATGTATGCTCCCCTGTTTCTTCCCCGCAGTCAGACTGGAAGGGAAAATGACCAACAAATACAGGGTACCAATATTTTTAATCAGTGTAGTACCAAGACATGATGTGTAAAAACACTGAAATAAATGACACCAATAAACCCAAAAGAAAACGAACGCAATGAACCGTGTATGTATTATCCCACAGCATGAAAGATCCATGGGGGTGGCGTGCTGAACCTTTGCTGATTCTGATCGTGATGGAACTGCCTTAGATGAGAAGCACAATCGTCCCATCGTACTGCCGTCCCTTTTGTTGAGACGCCTACTGCCCTCTTTTCTGGAGGGTTATTAGCAGCAAAGCAGCAAATAATAACAGACTATGACCCTTTCAGTCTATTGATTTGTTATCTCAGGCTAATTTAAAACATGAAGTGCCCAGTCAGCACACTTGGCTTAGAGCTTACCACCTTTAGAAGGTTATGGAGATACCAGGCAATCAACACTGACCTGCACGAGCCTGCAAACGTCTCTAGGGAGTTAGAACAGAGATGTAAGTTCAGTGGCAAAATTATTGTTACAAAAACCAAACCCAAAGTCAAGTAAATAGAAAATATTTTCTATCTTAAGTTTCCTAGGAAAGACACCATCTGCCCAATACTGGCCCTCGGCAACCCGCATGGCACTTCAGCCACGGGGCATTGCACAGCTCTGTATCCAAGTCCAGAAAGAATCACAGAATTGTGTCTTTGATTGGAAGAGACCTTCAAGACCATCTAGTCCAACACTGCCAGCTCACCACTAAACCATGTCCCTGAGCACCAGGTCCACACACCGTTTAAATGCCTCCAGGGATGGTGACTCCACCACCGCCCTGGGCAGACCATCCCAATGGCTGATGACCCTTTTGGTGAAGAAGTGTTTCCTAATATCCAGACTAAACCTCCCTGGGCACGCCTCGAGCCATTGTCAGACGTCACCAGGGAGAAAAGGTTGTCCCCCTCCATGCTCCAACCTCCTGTCAGGTGGTTGTAGGGGGTGATAAGGTTTCCCCCTCAGCCTCCTTTTTCCAGACTAAACAACCCCAGGTCCCTCAGCGACCGTGTTTCTGATAGAAGCCAAGATGCCATTGGCCTTCTTGGCCACCTGCACGTGCTGCTGGCTCATCTTTAGTCGACTGTTGATCGACACCCCCAGGGCCATCTCCAACCTGCAGCTAGCTTTCCAGCCACGCATGCCCAAGTCTGTAGTTAGCATGGAGTTGTTATGACCCAAGTGCAGGACCTGGCACTCGGCCTTGTTGACCCCCATGTTGACCTTGGCCCACTGACCCAACCTGTCCAGGTCCTGCTGTAGAGCTTCCCTACCCTCCAGCAGAGCAACACACCCACCCAGCCTGGTGCCACCTGCAGATGTACTGGGGGCACGCTCCATCCCCTCACCCAGAGCGTTAAAAAGGGCATTGAGAACAGGCCCCAGCACTGAACCCTGGGGGACACCAGCCAGACTGAGCTCCCTTCGCTGCCACTCTTCCAGCCTGGCCATCCAGCTGGCTCTTTACCCAGAGCAGGGTGTATTTATCCAAGCCTTGCACCATAAGGTTTTGAAGGAGAATGCTGTGGGAGACAGTGTCAAAGGCTTTATAAAGTCCAGGCAGACAATGTCCACAGCTCTTCCCTCACTCACTAAGTGGGTCACCTTGTTGTAGAAGGAGATCAGGTGAGTCGGGCAGGACCTGCCTTTTGTAAACCCACGATGACTGGGCCTGATCACCTGTGGTCTTGTATGTGCCATGTGATGGCACTCAGGATGACCTGCTCCATAAGCTTCCCTGGCACTGAGCTCAGACTGACAGGTCTGTAGTTCCCAGGACATCCTTTCGGCCCTTCTTGTCGATGGGTGTCACATCTGCAAGCTCCCAGTCAACGGGGACCTCCCTGGTTAGCCAGGACCGCTGATAAATAATGGACCTCACTCACCACCACGGTGCTGTTCACCCCTTCATTTCTTTTCCCTTTTACAGTCAGGAGGCTGAAAGTAGCCCGAGGAAAAGAGAATTTGCCTTCTAATCTAAACCTGGAGCAGTTCTGCTTACCTTTCAGCACCTCACTGATGCGCTCAGGATGGCTGGAAACACTGAAAAACAAAGAAAAGCGCAACGTGGGGAATGACAATTGTGTTGCAGACAGTGTAAAGTTAACAGACTCTGTGGCATGAGGAAAACGTGATTTAGCTACTTAAAATAATCACAGATTCTTATTGTAAACAAATCCAAGCAGAACGCAGTCAAAATGGAGAGTGTAATTTCTATGAAAGCGAGACCATCTTCATTTGCTTGGGGAGAGGAAGGGGGGCAGCAGAGGCGTGGCGGGAAGGAACCAGGAGAGAGTTCTGAAATATCTTGCATTGCCCATGTCAGAAGTAAAAACACTAGTCTAGGGAATAACAGAGGGAAGTGTGCAATTCCACCCTTTGGCCTGCCAGCCTGACAATTCACAAGATATGCACTTGAAGAAAGCTGGGGAAATGGCCCAAATGTTTTGCTATATTTTACCTGCTTAAAAATATGCAGTCAGACTTTATAGTCGTGGTGTTCGTTTCCGAGTATCACACAAAGAAAAAAGTACTAAAAAAAATGAACAGGGAACAGCTTTCCATGGATGAGACTTCCATATTTATTGTTATTCCATGTGCATAGAAAATGGCAGTGAAGTTCCTTATGAAATAGGCAGGGAATGGGAGAGGTGGAGATATACTGGACTGGACTTTGTGCTTCAAAATTACACTGTTCATTTTTAAAAGTTTTTTTTGTCTTCCTTTTAAAATTTATAACATTTTCTTGGAATATATATTTTTTTTTTGTGCATGATGTTTCAAATTCCTCTTAAAATGACACACGGCATTACAAATGGATGGCACTTTGAACCAATGTGGCATTTCCATATTTACACCAACGAAAGAAATTTACACGACGCAATAGCATACAATCCTGACATTGAGTAATAGCAATAAAACGAGGGCATCCATTGTATTTTTTCTGTACAAACTATCAGAACAAGACTTTTATTCACATAAAAAAAAAATCAGCTTTAATTTGCTCTGACCTACACACTTTCCAAATTCATTTTACTCAATTCTCAAACCTTTCATCACATCGCCCACACCCTCACCAGACTACAGGAGCTACAAGTAATTATACCTAACATCTAAACAGAGCAAAAACCCATCCCTTCCAGTTTTTCTTCCTGACAATTCCTCACTCAGAAAAAAAAATACAATTAAAAAAAATAATCTTCCTTGTTCCTTCTTTTACTTCACTTTCACATTTCATCACCAAAAGAACAAATGAGGCCATTCCATTTCTTCTCAAGCAAGATGAGAAATACACGGCTGTTTTTCTCTTTGATGCTACACCCAGGAGTCGGGTGACCCTGGGTACTGTTCTGCTCTATAAGAAGATCGTCTGGTGGAATAAAAGTCTACATAATTTGTGTTTGATTTCAGTCCATACTGTGTTGTGTAATCTGAAGTAGCAGGAAAGTGAACTCGGTCATCAAAATATGGGTCTTCATAGCTGTGTGGGGACTGCAGGTATAATCTGTACGCATCATAGTTTTTCCTGTTGGTATCTTCTTGACTGTAGTACAACTGCTGATGCTGGTGACAAAATGATAAGAAAGTAAGCTTTCTGAGTATAATTAGCAGGGAAAATACTTGTTTCTCAAACATAGACACATGATACAGAACCTTTCCTTACAAAGTTAAGTGCAGCTCTACCAATGGTGACAGTGACACCCATGAAACGTAGCTGTTCTTTAAATGAAATAAATGGAGGAAACAGCTCTAAGCCCACCTGCAGGGCTCCTCCTGCATTCACTGGGAAGCCTCCAAGAGCTGAGCTTTTAACAGCAGAAGTAGAACATACAGATCCTGACCACAGCTACCAAAATAAAAAAGTCAGGTCACGTCAGAAAAATGGCCCCAGATGCCACCATAAGAACGCCAAGCTAAAATACGTGACGATGAAAAGAAAAGAGAGGTAACAGAAGTACACCAGGAACTGCCAGTTCGGGTGCACGAATGCCCAACAACAAATTAACTATGCTACGGAGCCACTCTCTAAACAAGCCCTCTGATATCATGCAGTACCCTCCAACTGCCTTCAGCTGGTTCAGCACTACATGCTGAGTCTTGCCAGCAGTGTCATTTCAAACCACAATTTTAGAGTCACCTGTAGTTGTCTGTTCTGTTCTCTTGCTGGTGAGGAATAGGAACTGATGTAGATTGGTGACGGTTTGCTGGAACCTGGGAGGAAACAGTTTATGGCATAACTTTAGTCTTTACTCTTTCATCTGTAAGTCTATTTGCTTCTGTGTTTCCTAGAAGAAATGATGTGGCACCCAAACAATCAAGTGTGCAGATTTTAGTGTCTACTAATAGTCTAGTAAGACAATACAGGCAAAGTTTGTCTCTCAGCAGTAGTTACATCAAAATGAAGAGGCGTTTTTGCACTGCTGTTTTTTTCTGTTGTACAGACTAATAATCTTTAAAACAAGGAGTTTCCTTCTCTTTATTCAATGTCATGTCTACTGTTTTGTAATTTGTGTCAAATAGTACGGAGGAAAAGGGAGACCGGATAGATCTTGCTATAATTTAATAATTTAATAATATAATAATATACAACCACACATTATTTATAACATTATAATATATATAATGTGCATAATTAAAAAAAAATCCGCAAATACGATTTTAAGTGAAAATTCCAAACATCTCTCACCTTCCAGTCTATAAACAGATCTTCTCTTATTCTGGTAATCAGTGTGATTTTTAAAAAAACAGCAGAGACAGATGAAAAACCTGCTCTGTTCCACACGCAGTGAACAAAAATGGGAAACAGTTTTAAGTAGTAACAATCCTGTTAATGCAACTGTCCATATTCTGATTGCATGCACTCCTCATGGAAGGAATATTTACGTGTTCCAGTTAGAAGTTCACCTAACTTACCAGTATATATGTCTTTATGTGTAATGACATCGCCTTGGTTATTATAATACTGCATAGAAGGCTGCGTTCTATCGTACTCGGAGCGGGGCTCTCTAATTCCTAATAAAGCCGGTGACGAGGAGGTGCTGCCAACTGATGACAACAGGAGGACTGTCAGTACAAACGGCACGAGCCTTCCCCAACCCCCACCTTCTCGTTAGTCTCCCCAGATCGCCCCTTCCTCACGGAACACCAAATGAGTGATGTGAGCCATGGACAGAACTAGGACATTGTTTTTGGTGGATGTGGAACCCCCCCGTGACAGCCATGGTAGACAGAGACTTCTGGGTATTAACAGAGATCTATTCATATAAAAACAGAGGAGTAGACTGAATAAAATAACATGTTAAATGAAGACAATACAGAAGCCTTCAAGTAGGTTTTGTGTCAGTCCTCTCCTGAAGATCTAAATCCTAGCACTGAAGATGTTAAAGGAACAAAGGCACGAAAGTAAGATTTCTGTCTTTGTCTCGCTCATCCTCATGGGGCATTCCATGACTGGGAATGAAAACAGGTTCCTCGCTACTGGCCTGTTGCTCTCGGTGCTATCAGGTACGCAGGGCCTGTGAGGCTGCCTCTGCTGTGCCACATCCCACCACAATGGAGTGGCTCTGTGAAGGGAAGCAGTGGTACCAAAGTCCAGGCGTGTGCTCTGAGGATCTGACTTCAGACCAGGTCTAACCTGCTGCTGGGAACGGAACGAGCGCCCTTGGCAGTGGAGTGTGGCAGGGCTCTGGCAGCACACCACCCCGCTGCCTGTCATCCCAAAGGAACAGAATACACGCGTTCCGAGACCACAGCTCCTTACTCCTTGGACTAAGGACTAAGTGGGGAGGTTTGTGTCAAAGTGCTCCTCATCCAAACGAAACTGCTGATGCAGAGACATCCACAAATCCCGTGGAATCTGCCAACAGTAACGGCGAAGGTGACACTCGGAGTACTCGTGCTTAAATACAGAGGAGGGATGCCTGACCAACCTGTTTCAGATCAGATTAGTGGGCAACTGAGAGGCAATCTGAGTTACAACCACAGGATAGCAGGTACCCCTGCAGTGAAT
This sequence comes from Todiramphus chloris collaris, assembly GCA_025345505.1. Classification (NCBI taxonomy): domain Eukaryota; kingdom Metazoa; phylum Chordata; class Aves; order Coraciiformes; family Alcedinidae; genus Todiramphus; species Todiramphus chloris. The sequence goes on along the minus strand of JANVCC010000118.1, from coordinate 812,096 downwards.
CTCTCTGCATTTCCTGACTGACCTGAATGTATGACAGGTGACATCTGCTGATTCGTTGTTGATAAAGACGGATGTGATTTGAATCTTTCTCGCTCCAGGGTTGATACTGGTGTAATAAAATGACTTTGATTCCATCCATCCTGTGGGGTGGCAAAAACAAAACATCAAAATAAACCACTTTCCATTAAATGATGTGATTTTGCAGAACTGTTTTCCAGTGTAGGCTAAGTTTGCAATTTACCTTTTTATAAATGCTCCGGAGGTCTCGGTATTGCCATAACGTGTTCAGTACCTGGGCGGCCGCCTTGACCACTTTCAGTGACGACCTAAGGAAGCAAAGAATATCACATTATTAGAAAGCCACTGAATTCCATTTAAAGAGAACAATGTTCCTGAGCTCCACGACAGCCTGAAGCTTGGGGCCATGACAGCCAGGTCACCTCACCAGGTCTCAGTAACGCCCGCTTGTGTCAACAGTGTGCACGGAGCTGTGCCAGCTCCTCACCAGAACCTGGGTACGCATGACAACCATCTCCCTCACCAGCCTAGAAGCTTGCTCTTCAGGTCACCCACGTGAGCAATGAGAGAGAGGGGCTGAAATAGCTACTGTCAGTCTGCAAGAACTAAAAATCGTGAAATGAAACACATGCTATTTAGCACATTTCATAAAAACTGAGACTAAGTACTTTAAATCATTGTACAAAATTCCTAACTGCAGAAAAAGAACGAGCAAGTACAAGAGTCTCCAGACATCCTCACTGTGGGACTTTGTTCTGTGTTGCACTGCTGGAAACTGCTACTGGTTGGGAAAACACTTCTCCACTTCCAAGAGCAAGGCGAGGAACACTGCTCTAGCTGTCATTAAAAATAACATCATGCCATCGTTTACAGGGAAACGGTGGTAAGCTGGCTGTGGCACAGAAGTAGTGACTTGACATCAAATGCCACAGCATGACATCTGTGTCAAACAGGTGCCTTTTTCTGTCACCGTGACGATTCATCCAAATAGAGGTTTTGAAAGACAAGACTGAAAAACTGCAGCTGGTGGTGTTAATCAAAGAGCAGACACTCCTACTTTTTGTTTAGTGCACCCTGGTGCCTCATAAATGCAAGCGCAGATGCAACTTTACACACTGTGAAGTGACACAACGGATCACTGCAGTCACACCTGCAGCTGAAAGGAGTCGCTGTCCCTTGAACATGCAAAGCACTAGAAACTGTGTGCTCAAAACGCAGCCCAGCTCCTTGGGAGACAGAGCCTCTGTTAAAAACATGGTACGTCTGATTCACACCGACCACCTCTGGGAAGAGGTCCTCTTCCCCCTTCCCCATTCCCTGCTGGGGAGGGTTTTCCTGGTGACACACCAATTGGCCAGGCTGGGCAGAGCTGACGGCTCTTGTGATGCCCCTTCGCAGCAATGCCAACGTACTCTGACTGTGGAAAGGTCTAAAGAGTAGATTAATCCTGTAGGTGCTTAAGAAGGGACAATGGTTCTTTTAACACTGTTTAACCTGAACAGGCCCCATTAACGTGGCTCCTGGAAACCTCCAAAAGCTGCAGATGGAGAACCTGCTGCGGAAGAACATCGGTGGGACCTAGTGCCACGTCCTTCCCAGTGCGATTCAGGCTCTGTCAGCTGCTCCGATCAGGAATGCAAAGGCAAATCCTTTTTCTTACTCAAAAACCATTCCCACATTCTTAAGCATTTCAAATGGAACAGGGAAAGGGTTCAGGGGTGAGCTTTGCCGCCTACTCGCCTGTCGCCTCTTCCCTTCGTTATGTTCACCAGCTTTTCTATTCCTCCGGTATCGGCGAGGGCTTTGGCGTTCTCCATGTTTTTACTGGTGACCTCGTGCAGCGCGCAGCAGATCGCTGCCACGGTCTCATCAGACAGAATGCTCGGGCCGTTGCCTCCTGGCAGGCGATTGACCAGATCCCGCATGGCATATTTACCTACAAAACACAGCAACAGAAACAACTGAAAAAATACATCCTGGCACTTCAGATTTGAAATCACAGGACTCATCACAAAACTGCATCTGAAAGCAATAGAAAGAAACAAAAGATCAAAGACAGGGCAGCTTTCCAAGAATGCACATTGTACGCAGAGTCGAGACAGATGAGAGATCAATTTTTGAGATTTTTTTTTCCTTTCAGCTTAAAAATTGGAGAAGTTGCAGTTTTGCATTAAAAGAGGAGCACCAGTAAACTGGAATTTTTTTGAGAAAGCAGAATCATTCAAGGAGAAATGTTATGCTGCTTGTGACGACTGAAGGAGTGCTGCACGTTCTTAGGCTTCACTCTGGGGAGGGCTAAAGAAATAGCCCGGAATGTTTTTGTGTCAGACGTTCTGTTCGCCTTCTTTGCTACCCATAGGAGATCAGATCTCAGTTATGGGTACGTAACAACAGCTGATGAGCAAGCTTTACACAAGCCTGTTAGCTATCTATTTGCATAACGTGTCCGAGGGGGGGAAACAACGTCCTGCAAAGGAATTCTGCAAACAACGGAACAACTTTTCAACCCTGCCGGAAAACTCTCCCCAGCGATGCCGCGCGCAGCAGTGCCCTGTCCTTTCACAAGCTCATCGACACCTGTCTGCATCGACCAGTCTATATTGTGATTTCTCAGAGTCCCCAAGCTCTTATTTTCTTCCGAGTTCAGCCCATGTGAGCCCGTTATTCCTGCCCCTGCCAACGGCAGCAGAGATGCATAAACCAGATTATTAGCACGGGGTAATTGATGACTCCCTGCATGTCTCAAAATCCTTTACCCAGAGCTCAGTTTCAGGGTGCACCTGGAAAGCCAGTAATTCTTTCATCAGAAAGACTCTGACGGGGCAAGGGAAGAGGTGGAGGTGCCTTCCTGAAACGTGAGGTTCTGCCAGGAAGGAAAAGAATCCTAAGAAGAGTGTCACCTGAGCGTGAGCTGTGTATGGCTGGTGCTACAGAACACAACGCTCTTTTGGCTCATTTCTTATGTATGTAATAACTGAGACTGTGAGAAAACAAGACAACATCCGAGATGGAGACACTCCAGAAATATACAATAAAAATCTGTTTGCCTGCATTTATCTTTGTGAGAACAATGGCACTCTTATCTGTATAAACTGTTGTTATAGCCTTATCCCACTAGTCCACAACACAGAAAATGAAACTTTTTAATCAAGAAAGTATTTACTGAGGTACTGGCAGCAGAGCTGTCTGTCCTCTTACCATACATAAGAGACCCTGGAACCCTCTGAGGAGGTTACCAATGAGCTCCAAGGAGGCAGAGTTGCACTTTCCATCGTATATTTGCACCGACAGTTCCCTGCCCAGCTGAGTTTAGCTGAGGCGACGTCCAGCCGTTGGAAGGAGAGCGCCGTGCAAGACGGCTAAAGGCAAACTGAAATGTCAATATTGCTCTGAAAAGCTCCTGCTGCCAAAGCGATTCATTCCTGTGACACCAGGGGCACGACAGCGACAGCATGATCCAGTGTGCTCTCTCTCTGTAGAGTCTCAGCCGAGAACCTTCCTCAGTACGGGGTCCGACAGGCTGGTGCCCGCGCCTCCAGCACGCTTCCGCACTTACCGATAAGCTCCTTGTTCCGCACGTCCAGCGCCATGTTCCGCAAGGCGGTCGCCACGGACGAGACGACCCTGTCGTTGTCCATTCTCAGCAGCTCCACGAGGATGGGCAGCCCCTTCTCCTTCCTCACGGCAGCTCGAATGTATGCTGCGAACTGTCACAGAACTCCAGTCACTACCAGCTCTGACTACCTTCTAATTCCTGCACATGCCCGGGGACACTTCCCAAAGAAAAGCTGACAGGTTGAACGTGCATCTTCTCTATTACTATAAAGGGCTGGCTCTCTGTTGCTCTCCACTCACTCCTCTTACACAGCAAAGTTTAAAAAAAGTGGTCTAACAGATGAAATACCATAATAGATGTCAAATTATTGAAAAGGCAATATTTTTTTCTTTTTTTTTCTTTTTTTAAGACTAGTTTTCTAATGGTCATAAAATAAGACAGTCTTAGCTGTTTTCCTACGAGCAAAGGAAGCAATTAACTTTTTTTTTTTTTTAGTCTTTCCATAACAAATATGTTACATAAAAAAAAGTGTTGTCCTGTGGTGCTTTGGTAACGTATCGTATGCACGTGCTACAAGTAAGAATACATGGAAATAAATAATACAAATAAGAAAACGAATACAAATAGTTTTTTTATGCTGATGTTATTTTGACAGAACATTCCCACCAGAACTCACAGCTAGAAGATGCTAGAAGATTATTTTGACCTAATCTGCAGTGGAAGATTGCTTTTTCTGTCAGGTAAAATAAATAGTACCAATTTCAGGGCCAGTGTCCATGTTGCTCTTCCTTTCCACCATCTCTGACATTGCTTTTCACCCTGGAAATAACCTCACTGCAGCACACAAGCCCTAATGACACACGCTAGAGAGAAACACCCAGATCCATGCTAGAAAATTACATGTTCCTTCCAAAGACATTGAAGTGTCTTATTAAGAACCCAGCTAAAATACAGCAAGAGGACGAAGTGTAGGAATTCACGCACCTTCCAGTTGCCCGCAGAAAGGTTCTGGAGAGATCCCGCAGAGCCCTCCAGAGTGGCTGGGTTGGAGCTCTCTGCTAGGAGCGTCAGGTACGGCTTCACGACCGACGGGTGCCACAGCATCTCCACCCCTTTGGGGGACTTGGAGAATCCTGGTATGGGGCCAACGCCATCCCACTGAGACATGAACAGATTGGGAAATAGATGAAATGTCTGTGTTTTCCCTCAGCATATGATAGTTTCCTTCAAGCTATGCACTCCCCACTATCATTATCTAAACTGCAGTTGTTGTATTTGTAGTACAATGAAAACAGCAAACCTGATCCTCCTGTGAAGTTTTTTTTTTCTTCTTCTTTTTTTTCCCCCAGCAGCTTGGCTCTGAGTCTTTGCTAGGTGATTCCTTTCCTAACAAGTCATCCAGCTCATTGATTCCCAGCAGACGTGCCTGAGGTACCTCCAGTTCCAAACGGTAAGAAAGGTTTCTCAAGGTACACACGCAATTCTCCACTGTCTGGAGCCAAACCAGAGATGCCACATCATCAGTTACTTTCTCGCACCGCGATAAAGCAAACCAAATTGAGTAGAGCTGAAAAGGCATTTGGAGCACCAGCGCTAAATTCCAGTTCTGGGCCCTGGGCATTGCTTTGTCTGTTCCTCTGGGAAAACTGCAATCTCTCTCCTTCATCGAGGAAAATATAACTGTAATCTCTACTATTGTAACTTAATTTTTAGTATTCTGAAAACGCAAAGCAAGAGCTTATTATTTCATTAAAGAATGATTGCTTCAACACTGATTAAAACAAAAATCACAGAGCAAGTTACTCTGTATTACACAACAGAGCTGGACCACGCATCAGTAAACTGGGGTGGGGAAAAGTGACCTGTTGAGCACATCACAGTGCTAAAGTATACCACACAGACCCCAGAAGACCTTATCAGAGATGCAGCTTAGCACCAAAAATCCCTGGGATGGAACGTGCACGCACCTTGCTGTCATAATCCGATGTGTTCACGCACGTGTGGATCACGTAGAGCAGGGAATCGACCAGCCCTTCGCAAGACCTCATCTGCTTCCGGGCCTCTTCGCCCGCGGAGCTGAGATTCCTACGGGGTTCAAACCACAGAGGAACACGGTGTGTGCACAGACATCATCTCATCAGATAGCTTGCAGAGGTTTTGTATACAGCTGCTTAATAACCAAGAAGTTAATAACCAAGCCATTTGAGAAATCCACGAAGGGAAGTCAAAAATTTCTTTACTGATACGTATGTGCACACAAACATAATTATTGAAATGTATACAACAACAAAGAACCACCAAATGCACGACTTTTCCCTAACTAATATTCATAATCCCTGCACACAATACAATAATTGCAGTAAATAACAGGAAAAAAGTGTGATGATTGCAGTTTAATAAAAAACCCCACCAGAATGTAACCAGTAGCCGTTACAGATGACATCTCTTGGTGACTAACTTTGTGCTTTTGATATTTTTTGGGTATGGAAAATAAAAATATTTAACCAGCTTTTGCATTTCATAGAAGTACAAATGTAATCTATCAAATGCAACAGCTCTTCTACCTTAAAAATCACAGTACAAAAAGGAGCTGTTGGGTACACGATTAGTCTGCAAAAGGGAGTCTTCTAGAACTGCAGATTACCTCAGGCACCCTGTAGTATTGCGCAGAACCAGGGAAGTCTGAAACTTGATTTTATGATCCTCATCGAAGGAAGAACTGTTCCATCCGGAATGTGGCACGATCACAGTGTTGGTCAGCGTCGACAGCGCGTCTCTAATGATTGTCATCTTCACTGCGTCGCACGAGGACAAGTTCCAGAGAACCCCTTCGGAAGAGAGTTCATTGCAGTAGAGTCAGAAAAGACTCGGCAAGCAAATACAAAGCAACTTTAACAGCGTAAAAGACACCACTTCAAACAGGAGGAAGATACTGATGTAAAGCCAAGGGAAACACAATTGCTCTGCAGCGTAACGTTAATATTATTCCAGTGCCATTGGTCAGTACGTGGTCGGCAAAGCTGCCACGCCAAGATTCGCTTTACGGGCGGAAATCAACATTCCTCCCTTCAGATGACACTGCCCTGGGGGCTGGCTGCGGCGTGAGCTCTTCCACGGAGAGCGGGAATGGCAGGCAATAATCAGGACAACCCTCAGGTGTCCCACAGCACCGAGCAGGATGCGTGCAGATCAGTGAGTGCGCACTCCCTGAGAAGGAAGTGCTCAGCAGACACAGGCGCTGACTGACAGGAGACGTTCCTTATCCCCTTCCCCAGCTACGCTCATTCTGCCCCCGAGAGGAGCGGGGGAAGTCCCTGGTGAGCTACAGGGGTCTGGAGGAGTGCCCCCTACCAGGACACACACTCGCCTCATCCACAAACACCCTTCCAGTGCTCTGGCACGAGCGTGCCTCGAGCTCACTGGGTCTCCCCAGTGCTAACATCCTTCTTAGGTACCTAAAGATCCATCCCCCGCTGGCTGCTGGAATGGGAAATCCGCCGTGTTTTGCAGCATGCCAGGCAACACACCAAACCAGAGCCAGCTGGTACAAACGCACACAACAGACACTTCTCTTCCTAAAGAGGTCACTGAATCATGTGCCAGATTAAATCTGCACAAAACTTCACGCAAAAGAAAAAATGGAAGTCAATTAGTCATTTGCTATTAGCTAGAGCTTTATCAGTAGAACTGGCAATACGGGGGACACTGTTCACACAGGAAATCTCTACAACTCTGCAGGCAGAAGTTAACAGTTAAAGGAAGGCCATAAGAATATAAGGGAAAAAATGAAGTGAGAAGAACCCAGATCTATGGATGTCATGGCTGAAAGATCATCAGTGTTTTCCAAACTTGAGGTCTTGTGAAAGAAACGACCAAGAAGGTAGATTGGCAGGTGGCTGGTCACTATTAGAGGCTTCACTAAAGGTCCCAGTTGACACAACATGGTTTCAGATCAGACAGCACTTGGAAAGCTGATTCCCAAGAAGGAGGAATGCAAGGGGAGCAGTGAAGGGGGGGAGAATATGGTTTGGTTTCTTTTTTCCCCCCTGACAAAGACGGGAAGAACAGCCTGCTCATATTACTGCTCTCCTGCACCAGAGGCCTGGGGGAGCAGATGCTTAAGTGCAGAGCTGATGACACAAGAGCTCATCTGCAAACCCCCCGAGATCCTCGTTGTGAGGAAGCAGACAGGACAGGTACAGGGCTGCAGCAGCTCGCAGCCCCTCTGCCCCCGCGCTGGGAACCGCCCCTCACCCACCCTCTGTGCCCCTGGCATTTTGAGCCTTCCTGGGTGACGCAGCACCCGCTCGGTCGTTCTGCTTCCAGCCCGACCCTGACTGGGACCCACTGTCCGGTACTGCTAAATCACCTGCTGTCTCCCAGGAATGTCCCTCCTGTGAAAACGGCACGTTGCCTTCCAACGGCCGGACACGGAGCAAAATAATCTGCTAATCTGCAACCAGCACAACCCAGACTCTCTGCTTCACAGTCTGAGCAATGGAAAGAGGAAACATCTACCCAGCAGGTACCGTGCATGTTAAAGTGTTCAGAGAGTCTCGATACTTTTAATACCACCACAGACCCATTCTAGAGCCGTGTTAAAAGTATTCTTTATGACTTTTACCTCCAGCTCCCATACAGTAGCAAGATTTCCAGTAACAAAAGAGAAATGATCAAAAACTTGAAATATTTTTTCTGTGAAAAAAAAAAATCTACACAACTTAAAAGAGCACTTTTCAAAAACTTTTCTGAATGATTCTCAGAATTTTTCTATAGCTTCACCAGACTACGTATTGCCCTACATTTACACGCTCAAAATAAGCTGAATTTTACTTATTCTTTAGGTTTAGCAGTTTGATTACATAAACCAAACTATTTCATAGCGTGAGTCTCTTCTGTGCCTGTATGCCCTTGCTGCAGAAAGGTACTGCTTGGGGAACTAACAGCTACACTGGCCTTTACCTGCAAGCTTTGAAACTGCATTTTCACACATTTTGTGATGCAAACCAGAAATTAGATCCCACCTAAACCTCTGCCCCGGCCCCCAAATGCCTGTTGTTAAAGCAAGTTATGCAAGAGAAATACCCTACTCTGAGTGTCAGACTGTATTAAGGTAAAGTCTAAGTGTCTTCCTCGGAGTGCAGTATAATTTTGTACATCATTTTATTCCTCACTCTTGTGGAGGTACACTTAAAAACAAGTATTGAACTGTTGCAGAATCATCTGCCAAAGTCCAAACAATTTGAAATTGTAGGTAGAGGATGAATTTACAAAAAAATTATTTTTCAACAGCTATCAACTGCTACTTCCATCATTCCAGAGCATTCTGAACATCCCACTCACAAACAACTCTGTGTAGCCAGAGGAGAGCCAAGTCCATCTACCTGCCTAAGCAGATCTCTATTGTCCCTGACATCTCTGGGTCTGGAAGGAGAGGAACCTTATTCCTCATGCTACACTTCAGTTTGCATGTAATTCAACCAATGGCTTCAGCTAGCCTCTTGTTTCTTGCTTGGACTCTGAATGTACTATAAAATAGAGCAGAAAAATCACAAAAATCACTACTAGTGCCTGATGTTGCCTTGAGGCCAGAAAAACCTGAGAAGAGAAGGCTGAAGTCTAAAGGTATCAGCGCTGCCAAGCATGGAAAATTCTTAAGAGAGGAAGGAAATCAGAAGTAACAGCACCAGGAAAAAAACCAAACAAACAACAACAAAAACCCCAAACCAGTAAGCTTTGCAGGAGAGTTTAAAATGTCATATGAAAGACTTCTGTAATTCTAATGAAAATTGGATCTTTTTGATTCTTTCTTTTGATCAGGGATTGCCTGCCCTATTTTTTCCTGAAATTTTTACCCGTACAGCTCTGGGAGGGGAGATGACCATGCTAAATAACATTTCAGTGAACATTGTCCAAAATAATCCTACTCAGGAAATTAAAATAAGCAGCATAAGATAAGAGCTGAGAGCCTCGTCTACACAAAAGCTTTCAGTCGCTACCATTGCCAAAACTGCTTTGATTATTAGCAATGCTTGGACATTTTTGTCATAACATTTCTTTTAGACAAGACTGAGAATTTACTTTGACGTTTGCATCTGAAGTGACAAGGAGCACAGATCTTTAACAAATACAAATACCCATCTCCAAAGTTTCAACCACTCACCTAACTTGATCAGGTCATAAGAATAAAAATGAAACCAACATTTAAGGGATATATCTGCCTTTTCAAAGATAAGTATTGCCTAGTATAGAAAAAACCTAGACAGCTGGCTCCTGAATGAAATATTCTAGTGTAAGTATTAAAAAATAATGAAAACATGTAACACTGATTTAACCGTAGATAAAAAGCTTTTAAATAGTTGAGATGTACATACGAGCTATAATAAAATACAAGCACTTACATCAAGCTATGTAAACTACTTGATGAGACAGAATATGTTTTCCTCTGAAGAGGCTGAATGAGGGGGAAAAAAAATAAAGTTCAAGATCATATGGGAAGATGAAAGCAGAATAAAAATGCTCAACATTCAGAGATGTAATTTAGGTTTTAAGATGTAGATATACATCTTCTATAAGATTGGGTCCCAGTAAAGTCAACATAAAAATCCTAATAGCTTTAATAAAAGAATCTTGATGGAGAGGGTACAGGTTTATGCACTACATCTTAAACCAAGCAGAATCTGGAGGCTGTGCATTGGCGTGCTGACAGAGCGAGACGAGCCCTGTAAGCCAGCTAGCAGAAGTTCTTGCTGAAGGTGCTTTAGAGCCCTCTCGTCTTTTTTCTATCCTGTCCCGAAACAATTGTTTAGAATTGATGTAACACTACAAATCAGGGTGTTAGACAAATATTTGTCATGCAGGTAAGAACTGGACAAGGTTCAGCAGGGGTGGACACGGTAACCTCCAAAGGTCCCTCCCAACCCCAACCATACTTGGCCATGACAAGCTTTGGTTAAAGCCAAACGACGTTAACCATCTAGCATAAACTCTGTCCAGGAAACAACAACAAAAAGAAAACAGGATCATCTGGGAGACTTTTCTGAGGAACTGACTATAGAAGTGAGTGCTTAAAAGGAGCACAGAACAAACTGCAGGTTTGACACGGCTGATCACAAAGTTCTTTGGATTGTTTACAGAGCAGAATTGAGGTAAATATTATGGTAACATGAGAGCTGTGAAAGGAACCTGCACCCATTCCACAGAGAGCTTAGTCTGCAAAGCTGTGTGGGACGTGCAGCTATTTCTGTACCTTCTCAGAAGTGCCCCCAGGTTGCCCGGCGCTGCAGAACCACAGCTCCATGGCTTTTCCAAAAATGCACAAGCCAGAGTGCACAGTGTCCACGGCTGCCAGCTCTCAGAACAGTGACACTGTCTATACAAAGACCGTGCTGCTGGACAGAGAGCAGCACCTCTCAGCAGAACTGCCCGAGGTGGTACTGACCTGAAGAACTAAATGAAGAAGAACTGCCAGGACCACCACCACCTTCTTTCCCGTAGGGACAGAGCTTTATCAAACGGCCAGGTTAGCGATTCGCCGTGGCTGCGATCTGTGCTCATTCCCTCCAGCTATGAAATCCTACCGCTCCCCCCGGCTCCGCGCCGCCTTGACTTTGCAGGGGCAATCCTGACAGAGCCAGCAGTTCCGAAGGGCGGACCAGAGGCCGCTCTCTGGGGAGGGCCTGGCTTGTGGCTCATCTCTGCTGCTGAAGATGTGATGGAAACCAAGAACCACTCTATTAAGGCAGGTGCCTGACTCACTTTCTCTGGGGAACGCAGTGGTGGAGCACGCCAGGGCTGCTCACGCTTCAGCCCCGTAAAGGGCTGCTCCTGAAGGGCTCTTCCAAGCAGCCTCGGCTGTCAGAAGCTGCACGCGGGCTCAGGAACGCGCACGCTTCGATTTCTAGCTCGCAGACAGTTTTGCACTGGGCAAGCCTTTCGAGACACGAGCTCCTGAAACCCAGGTTGATTCCAGGCTGCGCTGACCACAAAGCAAACCCCCGGCCAGAGAGCACCGAGCAGCGCGGAGCCCGCAGGCCACCTGCGAGGGAACGGAGCTCCTGGGCACAGGCAGGAAGGCCCCAGAGGATTTCTGCTGCCTGCTGCTGGACCTGTGCTGGGGCGTGGAAAACAGTGCCCTGCAGAACGTGCCGGGGCTCACACCTAACGAGTGCCGTGGAGGTTTCCACAGCGGGAGCCTCTGCCCCTCTGCGGGCTGCGTGGGCACGCAGGGCAGCGCAGGGCAGGGCAGGGCAGCGCAGCGCAGGGCAGAGCCCTGGCTCAGCACCCGGGCAATGGTGCGTGGCTGGCGCGAGCGTGGGCCTCCTCCGCTGACTTCCAAAGTCCCACTTCTAAAGACTTTTCAAAAAAAAGTATTACTTCATTTTCATATAATGATTATGAAAAGTGATTTAGCACGTTCTATTCTCTGAGTAACCTCCAGCCATTAAAAAGATGACTTGCTTCCCTCTTAAAACATTCTTGTGGCGGTGCAATTATTTTTTCTGTATTTTTTAATGTAACTTCCTATTCAGTTTCCACTTCTTTATCTCTCTGCATTTCAATCTTGTCATTTCAGCTGCTATTCATTAAATACAGCCCCCAGTATTCCTGCTGTTTTCTAACTCCCTCAAACATGTTTGTGCAATCAAACCCTCCCTCAGCAGGGCAGCTTTTCAAACTTAGCAGAGTTAATCTCTAGGGCATGTTCTCAAACAATTTCTGAGGTTAAAAGATTGCTTTTGGCTAAATAAAATTCCTCATGAAGTTTATATAAATGAATGCATGTGAAAAATACCTATACAGATTGCAAGTAGTTTGTTATTCTAATTTCACTTATCTGGGATAATAAAATTTTCATCTGTCTAACTGCATATTGAAGTAAACTGGATGGATGTCACTTGCAACGACACCACATATACCTGCTGTCACTCAGAGGCAACAGATACTGCTAATAACAGAAGTATAATCCATTTACTCAGGAAGAAAGACCATCCTCAGGAAAAAGAGCACTTCATCAAGAAACGTTACACTCGAAAATTCATTGTATATGAAAGCTTATGAATAAACTACAGCAGCAATGAATAGTGCTAATTTGAAGGCAGAAATCAGACACAGTGTTTCTAGTGCTGTAGACTGATACCAGTTCCTCTGTATTTACATTATCATAATCTGGGAACACAGTAAACGGGGTGTGGTTTGCTGGTTTTAGTTCTCACATAGGTGGAGTTTTGAAATTATTAAACAAATAATCACTGGATCTTTTCCACTTCTTTACATTGCTATTTATAGAAAGCATTTAAGAATCCCTAAGCTCCAAAAGTCTGCTGTGGATTCAGTGTTGGTCTAACTCTTATAGAAGTCAAGGCCACTGACTTAACAGTGGAACCATTCCTAATATCTTAAAAGTGCAAGTGATTTAGATGCATAAAACATGAATTTTGTAGAGCAGACAAGGCAGCTAATGTGTGACTCTAGCTTTAAGTATTCCATTTACATAACTTCTTCAGGAAAAAACTGCATCCTTTCTCAAGAGAGCATGAAAGCTGCAGGTTATCTTAATGCTTGCTTATGTGGAAAAGACTTCAGGAAAAAAGCCTGCATTAAACTTAAATGCTTTGGATCCGTTCTGTGCAGAGTCCTTTCTCTACTTAATAGCTTTTCTAAACAGTGAAATAACTTGGAAGGGCTCCCAGTATGACACCTCTGTTCCATCTCACTTGAGCACTGCTGTGCAGCTTTGCTTAGTAGGTAAGGAGTTGAGCTTCATAGCTTAGCAAAATTAAATGAGAGAGCTACTAGAAAATGGAAGAATTGTTTAAAGAAGGTGAAAACTCTGCTTTTTTCTATCCTCTCATGTTTTTCAGTCCCCTAAAACCTTCTCAGATGAATCTCTCCCATATGAAGAAAGAGATAGCATATGTATGTGGTACCAAGCAAACCCAGCTTGTTTTGATGGAAACAGAGTCCCTTCATGTGTTAGAACGGCAAGGCATTGATTATCTGCACACGTTCTGCCTGCAGCAAGTGACAAGCAGGCTCGTGGGTTGTAAGCTGAACCTGCTGCCTCATCCTGGAGAGACAAACAGCGTGTACACCTCACTCGCCATGGCTCTGCTGGCAGGCTGGCCACGGAGGGCCTGCTACAACTTGCACATTTGCTGTTTTCTGTCTGCACTTTAAGACACGTTTACATAATTTGGGTCCACATTATGAATTCTACAATATTTTATTTAAAACTGTTGTCAGCAGATGATTAAAAAAGAAGCCCATAAAGAAATAAATGTCAGGAGTCAAAAAGAAATCTCTATCCAAACCCAGCTGGGTGTTATCCCAGGGGAAGATTTATCCACAGTGAAGCTTTGGTGCAGCTACATCGAGTCATTTCTTCCAGTGGATCTGCACCTCTGTGCTAATTCTTCAACTGTCAGTAACCAAACTAAGTGGTTTTGTATTCACAAAAAAAAGCCAATGCACAAATAAAAGTCCGTCAATACACTCAATTCCAGTTACTTACCAGTCTTGTTGGCTTGAGAAAAATAATCTGTGTTATAGTTCTCTGCTTCTTTCTATTTAAAACTTACCTGTGACAAGCTCTTTTATTTCAGCATCAACAGATTTCCTCAAGAGTCGTAGAAGGGCAGGTATCCCACCAACATTCTTCATTGCTATTTTGTTTTCATCAGTAGACTTGCCGTAAACAAGGTTTCTCAGTGCGCCGCAAGCGTTCTTCTGAACTTCCAGGACTCGGTGATCCAAGAGGTCAACCAGGTGCTTGATTCCCCCCAGCCTACACACCTACAAAGTGGAATGTGGGGAACATCAGCGACATCAGTTTTTCATAAAAGCAGGACATTCCATTCTACCTCAAGAAGAAATGTTGTTGGTAAATCTTAGTAACTTGGCTGTTACACTGTACTAAAAATCCCCGTGACCCACTCAGATGCTTGTTGAAAAGGCTGGTGGGCATTTTCAGTCATTTGCTGTGTTCAGAGAATTGTTACTGTTTTGTTTCCCAGTAATGCAGTTTTTAAAGTAATTTCCTGTATCTCAGAACATCTTTTTAGGGAATATTAGGAACGAGAAGTTGCAAAGACTTAAAGGCCAACTTTTACTCTTTGCTACGCACACACAAATCAGTTCCAATTAGCACATATCCAGTCCTGCTGACATAGCTGAGGCTCTTTTTAAAAGGAAGCTCTACTCTGCATACATTTCATAAAACAAGAAGAAATTTTTCTATTGTTTCTCTTAAGCAGGTTAGATGCATTTATTCTTTGTTATGTAGTTTTAAAAAATGTTAAGAATGTGTTTTGACATCTCATTTGACATCTCATTTGACATCTCATTTGACATCTCATTTCCACATAGTACTTTTCTTTGTTCAAAATAATGTACAGAAATTACAAAAGACTCGAGTATTTTAGAATAATATTCACTAAATAAAAATATTAGATAACTAAGTAGCATTACTTACAAGATTAACAACTTTAAATTTAAAATCACCACCAAAAGGCTACCAAAATATTTCCTCTTTAAAAACCAAAAAGCAGCTATTTTGCAATATAAGGCTGATCTTTTATTACCTGGGGCTATTCTAGCATGGCACAGTAACTTTTGTGCCATACTACCCACAGAAGATGCCCAACGAAGCTGGGCCAGATCTCTTTAACAGCCCTTTTTGTCATAGTATTCCAAGAATTTTGAAAAGCTAATTTTTCCTTTTAAAAAGAAATAACTGCCAGTACATAAATCTCCTCTCTTTGAAAAGAAGACACTTTCTGTCCTAGAGTCCCACAGCCTAAGCAGGCAGCTACATTTACAGTTGTCTCTCTGACTGCTCTAACTTCTCTTCTAAATCAAAAAGACGACCTTTTTCTTTGGATAAGGTTTTATGAGCTTGATTCTATGGTATAATTTGTCTGTAATCCTTTATACCTGAACTGATGTGGTGGAGCTGTGGTGCTGAGGGACATGGTTTAGTGGTGCCCTGGCAGCGCTGGGAAATGGTTGGTCTCCATGAGCTTAAAGTTCTCTTCCAAACAAAAGTATTCTACGATTCAGTAAGTTTTTAAATCACAGAATATCGCTAATCCTAAGTAAGGTAAACAACTGAGACACCACTTCAGCCATGACATGCAGGTTAGCATCACATTCAAATTCTGCTTAAACTTTGGTGTATTTCTTCTAGTTTTGTGTACTTAAAAAAATAAAGCAAACATTCCATAGTGTCTGAAACATATTCTGTAATAATGAAAATGGACACAGTGAAGAAACACAGATGGACATGTGCAGACAAACAATAACTGTGTAGCAAGAGTTCCTCAATAAACTGTCATATCCCATATAAAATAGCAAGACTACCTTATAAATCTGTCTGATTCTCACTGTGATCTTTACCAGAACATCAAAACCACCACCATCATTTTATCTGCCTTCCAGCAACTGTGAATTATGTTGGTCTATCTTCTTATAAAAGCTGCATCATTATTTTAATAACAGACATACTATTTATACTGAAAATAATGTACACATATAAGATATGAAAGAGCAAATTCCTTCAGATCAATAGCTCATAGCTGCTCTGCTAGAAGAGCAGCTCTTCAGATAAAAACGATTTCTAGACATTCCAACAATAATATGAATTTTCACTCAGATCTACCCTTCCTCCACATTGTACTGACATAAACACTACCCTCTGTAGATTTCTAGGGTTGGATTTCTTTCCTTTGCCTTACAGCTCACTCATTCCCAACGATGCCTTAAAAGATCTTGATCAAAACCAATGGAAAGCTTTCCAGAATTGTTCTTTTCCTTAGCTCCAGCCATCAACAGGTTATGCAGAAACAGGCTCTGCTGAACACGCGTTACAGTTCTGCCAGATTACACAACCTGAATGCAAAATATTTTAATGCAATTTCCATGCAGCCTCTTATGACAGGAAAATCTGTGTGTGTTTGTGTGCGTCTGTGTGCGATTACACACGGCTAGGTACTTGAGTATTGCTGTGCATTGGTGCAAAGAGAAACACAAAAGGGTCCAAAATACCGTGTTATGATAAAAAAACCACAACCCAAAGAGGGGAGAGTTCTAGTTTTGTCCTTTCTGGCTTGCCCCAGCACAGAAAGGCGGAGGCTTCGCGCAGTACCTCAGTTTTCACTTTGTTATCCCCGAAGCAGAGGTGCTGGAGGTAGGCAGCCGCGTTCGCCTGCACTGACGGGAACTGGTGCTGGAGCATGTGGATGACCTCAGGCAGCTCGGGATCTCGCCACGCAAACTCCCTTCGTTAGAGGAACACATGCAGGAGAAGGTATTAGTTATGGGTGCGTTTTCATTTACCACGTAGAATTACTAGAACATCTTAAGTGCTTTTCAGCAGTTCTGGCTTTGTTCTGGAGCAGCAGGGCTAGGAGGAAAGCTGGGTATGGTAGAGCAACCAGGAGTCACATCACCTTTTAGCCTTCCCGTTGGAAAAAGACACTTCATAGCCCAAGTTCTTCAGTTAGCTTGGAGGTTGATCACACAAATATATATACATACACACACACACTGGAACTGTACCAACTCAAACACTGCAACCTACAGATATCTCCCCAAACTTAAGTATATAATGCAATAGATATAATGCAGGAAGATTATGCAACAGATAGACTGCATTGATATAATGCAACAGAAACCCACTGAACAAAAGCTGCTCAGTGGCATCTCTTGCACAAAACATTTTTTTTTCTCAGTGCTCAACATCCTCCCTAGTCTGAAGTCAATTATACTTCAGCAAAAGCTGCACAGCCTGAAATTTCGTCATCACGATCAGATGCAGGAAGTTTGTATAATTTGAGTTATTCAGGGATTGCAAACTTGAAATCATTAAAATCAAATCCCCTTTATTAATCAAAATCATTTTGCACTGAGAAATCCTGGAAAAGTCAATAAACATATTCATGCCCAGTCCACAGATTGAGAAACGTACTCTCCAACATTTGCCGGGCTGCCTTCCTTCTGTAAAGGAAGACTGAGAAAAGGGAAAAGGTAGCACCTAAGTTTTCCCATTCTCAGAAATCCAAGTATATTTTTCCTAAAAAAAAAAAAAGCTGTTCCAAGAACAGTGTTTGGGAGCTACTGAGAGGCAAACGCTGGCCTGGCCAGTCGAGTCTCCTCAGCATCCCTACAGTCCCCAGATGGGAAAGGTCAGCTGTGTGCCCACCCTGAACTGCTCCACAGCCCAGGGCTTTCTCTCTCCACAGTGATGAGGGGGGTCTCAGGGCAAACTGCCTGTCTAATAAAGCCAGCAGCTCTCTGAAGGATCCCGCCCTGGCGCCGACGCTCCCCCGCGGCCCACGGTGACACGCTAACCTCTGCAAGAGCATCACAGCCAGATCACAAACAGAAACCCCTTAGAACGTGAGGTAAGAACTATTCCCCTGCGAGATGACAAGAAGGTGCATCAGCAATGAAAACTGAGTCGGAATGTCTTTAAAGTTCCTTGTTACGAACGGGAAGCTTCCCGGTAAGCCGGGCCCGAGAGGGGCAGCAGTGGCACGCAGCCAGCGAGCTCTTCGCTGAGGCACCATTAGCCTGCTGACATCATTTAGGGGAATGCAGCCCTCAGTTAAATGAAATTCCTCCACTCTCTCATATCTAGTAAAAAAAAAAGAAATACCTTCATTTTCCACTAACAAACAGAACAAAAACTATTAAAAGTGGTGCTTTTACTCTGGAGACCGAAGGAGAGAGCCACACTAGGAAAGCAGTGACTCACGCGGTGAGCCTTTGGCGATGCGGGAACCCGGAACGCTCGCAGCGTGAGGCCCTAGTCTGACCACGGCTCTTAGCTATTGTCTTCTGTCAACGTTTATTTGGTGCCCTAGCGTTTCATGGACTTACAGAACAGGTTGGGTTGGAAGGGGCCTTAAAGACCACCCAGTTCCAACCCCCTGCCATGGGCAGGGACCCCTCCCACCAGAGCAGGTTGCTCACAGCCCCAGCCAGCCTGGGCTTGAACACTTCCAGGGATGGAGCATCCACAGCTTCCCTGTGCCGGGGTCTCACCACCCTGGCAGTGAAGAAGGGGAGACACTCCTGAGGCACCCCTGGAGTCCACGTCCTCCAGTCTGAGGTCCTCTGCTTTCTGCTCTTCCTAAACCAGCAGAGCCTGCCATGTGCTGCATGGCCAAGACATGCCTAGAAGCTGCCTCAGTGAGCCAGCAGTCTGAGGACAGACTGGAATTTCTGGTACTCACACGCCCGCGTGGCGGACAAACAGCTCCACAGATCCCTCCGGGCTTTGCATCGACTGTGTTTTGATACTCCCATTTTAAAACACAAGGGTTTAATGAACAGTGTCTCTAATAAATCCTAATGATAATATTACACTTGTCACAGGCCCACGCTGTGTACGTACATTTACAACATCAAACTAGTAACTATTTTAAAGCTATGAATGCGTACTCGCTTTCAAAGTGGTATATTTATATACCATTTTAAAACTTGTGTTGTTTTGAAAGTTAAGCAGCCTGCTTATGAAAAATTTGTTCAAATAAATTCGGTATGTACTTTTCAATTTTCAAATCTTGATTCCCTTAAAGAGAAAACTTATACAGTATTACAGGTTGCTCTGCAGAGTTACTTAAAAATATCTGAAACAATCCAGTCAGTTCTCATCAAATTGTAAGTATTTGTTGTAATAACTTCTGCATGAAGAAAAATATGGAAGAAAAATGTGTAATGACTACATGCATAAAAGTTGCTCTTACTGTAGCAAGCAAACTGGATTTATTACTCTGGCTACAAAGGTAGAGATCTTAATATCTAAATTAGTCACGACTGTTTAAACAACGTAAAGCCGGAATATGCACAACAGTGCCATGAATATATTAAAGAAATGTATTAAAAATCTTATTACAGTAAATACGTATGGCTCTTGAGAGCAGGGACGGACTTGCCTGGGGTCCTTCTGAATGCTGTCGATGGACGGAGACCGCGTGGTGCCGTCGTCGGGTGCGGCGTGCTGCAGCCTGTTATAGCTGGACTCTGCCAGGCGATACTGCACTGACCTGTAGGGTTCCGCATAGGTAGCTGTTGTGTTCAGAGCATAATTATTTCTTTGGTATGTGAGTGTGCTACGCTGACTGGATGATCTTTGCAGATTTCCGACTCCTAGTATAAAATCAGTATTAAAACAAACCAGATAACAAAGGTCTATTGAAGAGAAGAGGCAGTATGTGGTTAAAAGTGTAAGCAAAAAAAAAGAAAAAAAAAAAGAAGAAAAAAAAAAATCAGTGTTAAAAACAAGTACAGTGCTTGATGTTGACAGCTCTCGCCAGATTTAAGGGAGCAATTACTCAATGTCTGGGGGAAGACAGAGAGGTTTGTTACAGAACCAAAAGTTTGGAATCAGGCTGATGCCTCAGCTTGCCCCAGCCAGAATTTACAGTAAGAAACTCATCTCGTGCCAGCAAGCAGAAGTGAGGATGCAAAATGTTTTCAGGGTTTACAATAAAACTCAATTACTAACAGTAACATAAACTTGACAACTATTAAAAAGAAAAAGGAAAAATAAGGGAACAAAAATTTCTGTAGCTTATATGGTCTTTTCCTTTTCCTCATGTACATTTTCCCTGACAAGAGGATGAGTTTACAGATTAAGCTGATCATTTCAAAACCAGGAACATGTATCTTCCTGACTTAACAGAGCTGCTGTGGTAGCCTCTGTTCTTACAAGGTAAGTGATACCATGAGGTAGCCAAGTAAACAAGAGAATTCCTGTTTCTAGTGTACTTCCTCATTGGCACAGCCTGACAAAAGTTGATTCGTTTCCTCTAGGCTGCAGAAGACAGGAGAACTGCAAGAACTGTTGCCTCCTCTACCACTCCGCACTCTTGGTATTTCAGTTACATTAAAAACCAGTTTTCAGATGTGTGAAAACACGGCGTGAATCAGACACTTCCCTATAAATATTTCTAGAGAGTTACTTAGTTAAATCACTCTAATATTTGAAGAGTTTTCGGAAATTACTCCACTATACAAATTATTAATCAGCCTTAAAGAACAAACTGCATTGCAACATGTATCACATTCCTCTTTGCAGCAAAGCAGTTCTGGTACTAATCTCAAGGTTACGCACTCCAGAATATATGAGTAGTAATTAATACTACAGAACTATTTCAGCTGCAACATATGAACTTCAGAGACAGTATTTTAACATCACCCTTTGCTGAGAAGCTGTGTAAAAACATTAATTTTCCAGTGAAAGATGTCGTAGGTAATTTTAGTGTGCAAGTTATCATTTTACTGTTCTGATGAATAATAAAATATATAAACAAACTTGATTTGTAAGAGAACGATGCACGGAGAATGCAAGAGGAAGCAATAAACTGCGTGTGTCCTACAATACGCTTTGCTTGGCTGGACCTGTGTGTGGTATCAAACAGAGAACATTCCGGCCCTAAGCTGACACGTTCAGGCACAAGTACTTCTTGCAAACATCAGAAAAGCTTTTTAATTCCTGCTGGCTATTTTGCATCCTTCAAAACTTGTTTCTATCTCTTTTCATTTGTTACACCTAGTTTTTCCCTCTAAACTGGCATGACACATCTCATAACGTTCTGCTGTACGCCACAGGTTCCACAGGAGCCGTAGGTCAACGAAGGGTGCTGTGGGACACAGTGAGCCCTTTACCCACCTGACCCCGTTCGATACAAGGCCGACTGGGATCCCTGGTGGAGCTCCACTGTCCCGTGGTTGGGGCTGCGGTACACGGGGCTGTAGTAGGTTCTGCCCTCGTAGATAGGGGTGATGTGCAGGTCAGGAGACACAGCCGACCGCAGCTCCTGTCCCAGCTGGCTGTGCTGACTAGCGTACGAACTCCTCAGGCCTGAAACCAAGGGAAGGCAAGTATGTACATGGCCCACATCCATTAAAAAGAACAGAGCTGTCATGCTTGAATCTTTGTTATTCTAGCCAAGAAAACATGTTAGTTACATCTTCAAAGACTGAATCATCAAACTTCTTCCCATTATTAAACGACCCATACTGGAAAATTCATTGACAAGGCTTCATGTCTTTGATGAAAAGTTTTGTCTGTAGACCAACAACTTTAAGTTTTCCAACTAAATTTGTTTGGTGTCATTTCTAGTTGAAAGTCTAGGACATGGAGAGTAAAAATTACATGAACATGTGCAGTTCATGGATTCAGCAACAACAAGGTGAGCTGGGAACCAGAGAGCAATCCAGTTGTGCAGCAGGGCACAGCCTAAAGGGGGTCCTAATCCTGAAAACAAAACAATCCGCAGCAGTAAGAGCAAAAACCTTCTCAGCAGAGATTTAAACACATACAGAAAAACCTTTATAGAGGTTCAAATTGCCCCTGATGCGTGGGTGTGTCTCTATCTATAGCTTGTTATGCTGCAGCCGTATGAGAATCTCTTGTTTCACCTTGCCTTTCAGCTGTCCCTCTCCAGTTTCTTCTAAGTTCTCTCTGTCTCATTTACAACAGACATCATCCTCAGCATCAGCAGTGCTGGGTCCAAGCACCCTGCTGGCAGGGGTGCAGCACAGCTTTTCAGTAACAGCGTTTTGCAGAGCCCTGCACAAGTTCACGTCTTGTGAAAGGAAGCTCCCCCTCCATCTGCTCCACAAAAACTTCATCCCTTTCCATGTGTTACTGTATCTCTGAAAGCAGCACCAGTGCACCTTCCCCCTCTCTGCTTTGCTAGCTGAATTACAGCCCATCTGCTGGTCAGCCCACCGTGACACGGAGGGTACCGGTACAGTCTCACTCCTGTGTTTCCCGCTTCTCAGCCCTCCCACTGACTGTCTAACGTGCTTGGCACACACCTGGCTCCCTGGTATGGGACTTGCACTAAGAAGCTGCCCTCCACTAATTTCTCATCTGTTCCTAATGCTGTCATTTCAAGCATCCCAGTTCCCTTATTGTATCAGTTCACCTCCCAGGGTCCACAGAGAAGCTGTGGACTAAACTGGGTGGTGGGAAAATAGACTGGAGTTAATTCTGAGAGTTCTTCACCATGTCTTGCTTGAATTTTGTCAGCTTCTGTGCTGCTGTCAGCAGTGTGGCTACAAAGCTTTTGCAGCTAACAGGATGCATCACCCAAAGGAAAGGCTCTTCTGCACCCAGCAGCTTGCCCCCTGACCCTGCTCTTTCGGAAGCATTTCAGAACGGCTGCATTTCATCCCTCCCCTCTCCTGTCCCACACTCCTCTGTAGGCTGTTCCACTGCCTCGCACGCTGCCGGCCGCCTGTCTCCCGGGCTGCATCTTTAGCGAGTGAACTGCCAAACCAGCCTCAGACGCTCATATTTAATGAAACATAAGCCAGAATCACAGTTATTTTCAAACTCTGTTTACTGGTGTATTATATAATCGCTACGTAGCACTTTTGCCACCTACACCAACTTGGTTTTTGAGTATTACACTACCAGGAAAACTCTCTTTCATTTTGAAAAGCTGTGTTCCAGTCTCTTGGATGTTACTTGTTTGAAACAATGACACAAAAACTTCTCTGCTCTTGCCTCTGAGGTTTACCTTGCCATGGGGTCCTCTTCCACTCTGACTTTTCTTTACTGCATCTGGCAATGGCCTAATCTCCCCTTCACTCCTTTTGAACTCACTCCGGTTCCTTCTGCTCTGGGCATTCTTTGTTTATTCTGTGATTTCACCAGTTTTGTCTTTTAATAAATTCTTCAGAGTAAAGACAACCAAATATACTTCCCACTGTACTGCAGTGAACGAGTGTGACAGTCACATACATCCCACCAGCATTCCTCCTGCTTCCCTTCCCGGAGTAAGTGTTTTTTCAATCTTACAACGTAAGTTGTCATCTTTCTTGCCTACAATTATATGCAGAGCTTATCTCCAAAATCTACACGTGACATTAAATCATAAATCATTCACAGAGTTAGACAGAAGTTAGCAAATGAGCAAGTAGCCTCTGGGCGGTATAGCCAAGGCAAACGCTGTCGCAAATATTTATAATCACAAATTCAGCGAGGACGTAAAACCAGCATAATTTTTGGGTTTAAAAGTTGTTTTTAAAACAGTTTTATAAGGTTAATACTGTTTTGTCCACTTTGGCATTACTGTTGGAGGCACCAAACCTTTAGCAGCCACAAAAGCAACAGAATATTGTGAGTGAAGTACGCAAAGGTAACGAGAAGATGGAGATGACGGGACAATGTTAAAATGCAAGTAAGTAGGGATGTGTAGTCAAATCTATCCTGCATCGGAGTATTTTTGACCCTGAAATCACAGACCTGCTCTGTCACAGTGCCTGCAAGGAAAGCTCTGGGGTCCTCCCAGGTCATCTCTACAAAAGCACGCCTTTGGGTGGTGAAAACAGAGGGGGTCACCAAAGCAGGTCTGTAACACAGAGCGCGAGGAAGTCAGGGCATTTCAGGAGTCCTGGAAAGGGTAGAGTGGAGCTGGCTATAAGTAAGATGCTCTCTGAGCCTGAACTACTACAGGTGCCAATTGCTTCCTTAAGACTAAGAGCATTACACCGAGAGCATCTCTTTCTGAATTGCTGATTCACTCTGCCAGTATCTCCTTTCACCTGTTCAGATGAGGTGATAATCTCAAGCAGTGGTATCGGTAAGGTACCTCAATAACATCATAAGAGAACTCGATTGCTGGTACACCACAAACTATGAAGCCCACTGGACTGCATTCATTTAAACTACCGAACAGCCTTTCAGGTCAAACTGGTTCTTTATCCCCCCTTGTCAAACCAGCAGATTACTACGTTCTTGAAAACAGAGCTGAGGCCTTACACCTTTTGCTGAGGAATGAGAATATTTTGGGATTTCCTGAAGTATCACTGGTCAAAAGAAATACCAGACATTGCATTCTGTTCAAAAGAGCATATGGTCTAACTGCGAAATCTCCTTCTCTGTGCTCATTTATATAAAGGTCAGAACAAATCCAGTAACAAACACAGAACTTAAAATGTAAAGTAACTGCATCTTAATAAGAACTGCCTTTCAGATGAATAGATGCCACCTTTTAGGGCTTTATTTGAAGCTAGGGTTATAACAGTTATCCTACATTTAGTATTTTGAGATAGCATAGAAATAATAGGGGTAAAAAAAAAAAGACTAACATTCAGTGGTACTGAGATGTATTTTAAGAAAGAACTAGACATAAAACTAATTCCAGCCTCATATCCTTTAGTTTGTCTATAACCTGCATATACATTGAAATGTACTTTATCCACAAAAATACTGAAATGCCTCTGTTTGGAAAACTCAGATCTCACTTAGCTACTTAAACCACAGGATTTAATAACGTAACACATGAGTAGCAATCTACTAATTAAAGAGAAAGACAGTGTTCCCAGGGAGCTTACAGTGTGACTGGCAGATGGCGTTTGACATCAGTATTTACAACGGATTCGATACACCCACCGCAACTACGGTCTAGTGCTACACTGCCTCCTCTGTAAGACGACTGTTGCATCGGGGGGTTCTGCAGCTGTAGGTTTGTTTGTACCAAGGTTTGAGCTGTGTCTTTACCTTTTTACTAACCTGTAAGGCTGTCTGGACGTGGCGGGACCATCCTCTCGTATATGTCGTACTGCTGTCCGTACTGTTCAATGTCATGAATCGTTCTCTGCAGCGTGGTTCCCAAGTGCTGTGGCACCGCAGTCATGCCAGAACGCTTCGGGGAAGAAGATCCCAGCTGCGTTTGGGATGGAGAAGCCACTCTGGTTTGCACATCGGCAAGGGCGAGAGGAGAGCCAACTCTGACCGAGGTTTGGTACTGGGACGCCCCGCCGTTGGGATTCGCCGTCTGCCTGGAGGTAAGCGAGCCGATCCGCCGCACGGCCGTGGGGGAGGCAGGTCTCTGGGCGCTGTACGGCGACGCTGCCCGCTGTACCGGCAGAGTAGTGGACGAATACGCGTGGGAAGGAAGGGACCTCTGCTCGGTAACCGACGGAGAACCATAGCCGCTGCCCAGAGACGCCCGCAGCGACCCCCGCGAGGGGGAAACGCCGGTGCTGACCATGTAAGAGGGAGACTGGGCCCTGGAGGGGACTGAGCTGACACGGCGCATGACTCGGTTGGTAGCAATATTTACTGAAGGCTGTTAAAACCAAAAACATTCATTAGTTCTATCATTTGGGCCATGCAGTGAATACTTTTCTCCCGTAAGGCGAAGAAGTCAATGAGAAACGCACACGAAGTCACAACACATAAAAACAGCTGAAGAGTAACTTTTACCTTAAATGTAATTCCTTCAAGTTATCCTATAAAATAACTTTTTTTCTGACCAGTATTTCTTAATATATTAAGTCGCAATTTAACAATAAAAAACCACCCATTCCTCATTCTTATTTGGCTTCCTATGTTACTATGCATTTATGCTTTCCTTCCTCACTACTCTACCCCTCTGGAAATTCAGGAACAGTCATGCAAGGAGTTCTAGCATCAGCTAATCAAGTTTTGTCAATTACTGCCTTACTATCTGATGAATGAAAAGGTGGGGAAAATAAGCCATAAACTGTAGAAGGTACAGGAGCACAAATATCATCCTTCTTTAAGCACCTTGTTTACATACAGGCCAAATTCCAGGTTTTCCCTGGAATTTTCAGGGAGCAACTTTGCTGACGTGAGCAGCGTACTCTGCCCTCAGGAGTCCTCAGAAGTTTTACTTCACTTGAGTTGAAGCAAAAGAACAGATCCCACACATGCCGATTTCAGCAACAAGTCTGTCTCTGCTGCAAGCCACTGCTGCTCTTTAACCAGCCGTGGTGTGAAATGAAAGAGGAATTTAACAGCATTAATTCCAGCCTACACAAAGCTAGGTCCAGCTATACAATTACCGTCCTTACAGCCGTGTTACGGGCAGCGTACAGAGATGAAGTGCCGGGTTCAAGCCTACCTGGACTGATGTCTGCCCTTCAGCTCGTGAGCTTCTTGCCAGATGGTTATTAGTGGTCCCAATAAGGGAATGCTGCTGTCTGTTTTCTGATTTGCTCAAGTTTTGGCTGTTATGGAAACTGCTTACTTCCTGGTAACCACTGTCAGAATAGGAATTCATCTGTGTTGAACTTCTTGAGTTACCTACAGACCCTGTAGATATGAAGCCAGCATAAAAATAAAATCACCGAACAACTTCACAACAATAAAATATTGTATAAATTTGTCATTTGTTACATTCATAATTGTATTACTTTTTTTTTTTACAGTCAATACAGAAATATATTCTAATATTTAAAATGCACAGAACAGACCCTCACTTTCATGGAGAGATGTCTGCTCTGGTGAGTAGAGGTTCCCTTGTTCTGGTTCTGTCCTAATGTCATAGGCATTGGTATGAACACTCTCTGACACCTGGGGTTTGCTCACACTGGTGGTTGGAGGATCTGAAAGAATAAATTAATTAGATAATTCCAAATTTTCATATGTAAGTCTCCTGCAAATGCTCTCACAATAATTTTTTGCACACATAGTAACGAAGAACTGTCAAGATAACCCAAGTGTACTGGTAGACAGGTATCATCTGCCAAACTAAGTGTAAGAACATTAATAGTAACGTCTGAGAATCTTGTTTCCGGCAGCTTACAATTGTCATTTTTAAAATGTATATTCCAACCTATTTTAATACAAAATGTAATTGATTACCTAGTAAGTGCACTCTGCAGAGCAGAAACATCGTGCAACTGCTTTGTAACGCACAGCAGACAGTTTCACTTACCTTAAGGTCCTGTAATCTCCAGAGCTTCTTAAGTAAAAAGGCTGAGTTGACTTTCACCCTCTTTGTGCACCACCCACAGAAGCTGCTGCTAATTCCATACCTTTTTTACTCCATATACTACTATCCAAATGGATCCAAATTTTAACGGCTCTTAAACTAACTTCAGTTCTAAGAATATTAGCTGAACTTTCCAGACAGCAAAGAAAAGTGTCATCATACATAAGAGAAAGAGAAGGAGACATCACAACACCGTGAATGAAGGAAAAGGAAAACATACTCTGGGAAAAAAGGACAAAGACGAGGAGATGAACTGAAAAAACCAGATTTGTACCTATCAAGCTATAAAGAAATACTCTGACAGTACTTCTTTCTTTGCTGTAGCTATTGGTAAGTATATACCTACAGTATATAGTGTACATAAAAGGCTGGTGTCTCACTGTTTGCACAGTTAGCCATAATGGAGCATTCAGACCCCAAACGTTACTCGTTACCTACTACTATGAGGAATGTTTAAACGTTATTCAAGTACCAGATTTCCAGAACACTTAAAAGATCAGTACATCTCGGAAATTACAGGCAGTCAACACAGTTACTTAGCAGTAGCACATTCTTAGGTCAAAACCATCCAGTAAAACTTGACGCTAATTAATTTCCTGTAACAGGAGCATTATGTCCAAATGTAATTAGGAAGCAATAAGAAGTGTCACTATGCTTCCATTAACGTAGCCATCGGTTAACGACAGAGAAGCATCGCTGCAGTAACGCACTTGCACGGCTCCTGCTGCGCTGGCCGCGCAACGCCTCTCGAGAGGCATCAGCGGGTGCTGCCCCTTCTTTACAATAAAACACGTGTGGGCATCGGGACATCTAAACTATAATTATAATTATATGCGACGTCAATATTGTAATCGTTTCTGTCTGAATAATACAGGGCCCTGTTATTTTAGTTACCTGATATTACATGATACCAAATCAACGTCAAACTGGCAAATAATCACTCTGGGGAGAAACACAGGGGAAGAATAAAGTGGAATTGTGCGGTGCCGCACAGATGTTCCTGAGACAGAGCCCCAAACCCAAACCTCGCTCCCATCACATATCTGCCACCAAGCAAACGCTTTCACAGCGCTGAAAAAGAAAGGCTCTTTGGGCTCGCTAACAAAGGCGAGAATTCACAATAAAATGAATTGTTGTCTTTCTATCCCTCTCTGCTACTACAAATCATGAGGAGAGGGCCTGGAATAAAATAATAGCCTTTTTATACATGTCTGCTGATCTAATATTCTATTTATAAGCACCTGCAAACCAACATCATTTTACATTTCTCTTAAAAATTCTGTGTAATTCCACTGATGCATAAAGCACTCACAGATACCATCACATCACATCACCCACTGATGTTTTTTGATGTAAACTACTATCTGCAGTCAGGAGGAGAAGGGGGTTTAAGGGAGTGTTTGCATTCATCTTAGACTCCAGTATTTTTCAGATTGCAGTTGGAAAAGCATCATCCAGTGACACTTGTTCAAAACAAAGGTCAAGAGTGAAGCTACGTGTAAGTAAAATCTACAATCATACTGTAATCACAACATAAGTATTAAATGGAATGTATATCAGAAAATTCTAAGCAAAAAGTTTATTTCTGTCAAACATGCCCACTTCTGAGCAATTGCTCCTTACTTTAGATATACATCTAGAGTTATATAATGCATACTGGTTTTAAATAGAAATATGATTTTTTTTCGGCATGTGAAGTGACTTCTTAGCAGGGATGTGCACAGGAGATTTCTAAAGAAAAGACACACAAATGGGAGGGGAGAATTACTGAGGGAATAAAACTGAGAAGGAAATAAAGAAATGGAATGCAATTGGATGACAGAAATCAGTAAATCAATGAAAGATCTGACAGAAGGTGTTGTGAACTGTCACTGAAACATTATAGAACTAGGGAAAATAATGCAATCAAAAAAACAGATAAAAATTTAAAGTGAAAAGAATAAGTAAAACTAAATTCTCAATTACTTGGAAAAACAAATTTTACTTCTGTTTAACAACACTGCTAAAAGAATATGTGAAAATCACCACCATCTCTAGCAAAATTATATGCCAAGACAAGTAGGCTGTTGAGAATATTTAGAAGAAAGGAATAAAGCCAATGCGTGCCTCATCTCAGCTGGGCGATAGCACAACGGCAACTGAAACCACGTAAATACAATTATACACAACCCTTACAGCTTAGTCTCTAAAGAAAACAAACAAAACCAGGAGGGGAAGGAAAAGTAGACGGTTTGAGAGACTTATTTACCTAAAATAGTCACAATTACCATAATTATGAATAGGCTTAAGTGAGCAAGCAGATAACTACTATGTGTTATTCTCTGCACAGCAGAAACTCCGCGGACAGCTCGTAAAGCTGAGCCTGTCCCTGCGCAAAGATCCAGTGTTAGTGCTCTGCAAAACTGGGTTGATTAAACTTCCAACAAGCTACCTAAAATGCTAACTGCATTCTGGGTACATTAGCCCAGTTTTGCTTAATGCGACATTCTGTCAAGAGGCCACGGCTGAATTAGAGAAGCAGGATCCAGGGCATGAAGCAGTTCACAGGGAGTCGAGGTCCCATTCTGGGTCCTGCTGTGTGGTTTTGACTTGTTGACTTCTGCACGTACCCTGCATCACTCTGGAGAGATGATGGGCTCGGCAATATTAACTGTTTTAACTGATGCACAACCACTAACGAGTTAAACACTCTGATCTGGGAAGGGCAGACTGGATCATTTCAACAGGCACTTGAACATCGCTTTTAAGATACAGTCCTATCCACTCCACCTCATACGGCCCTGAGGTGATGCAGAAGGACAAGAGCAGTGTTTCTTGCTTTGGAAAGAAAGTTCAAGGTGTCCCGAGATACAGAATAGATACATACTCTCAGGTAAACCTTCGCTCACTGGAGATTTTCTCGGTTAAGTAAGAATATGTGTAAAAAGAAAATCAGTATTCAAGCTTTAAACGTAAAGCATTTTTTCGCGATCCTTTCCTGCCAAGGGGAAGACTCAAAAATATTTTTGAATGAATTGCAAAGGAGACCCAATGCATGTGGCTTTTGTACTGTCACATCTCACGCAAAAATGCAAAGGCACAAAAAGTTGCAATAGAAGTTCCCGCAACTACCCCTGTGCCAAAACGACTGTTTACAATTCCTGGAGGAACACACGGCTCTCTTCATGTGTCAGAGGGACCATTAATGCTACGCCTCAGAGAAGATACGGAGCATTGCTGCCAGCGTTCAGTTCACTTCAAAACAATCAATGAACACCAAGGAAACAAAGGTTTTTAGGCTTAAAGCAAAGTGTGCACATAAAAGATAATACCTGATGATCTCCAAGGAAATGACTTCTCAGTAGAGCTGCAGAAAGAAAAAAGAAAATTGTCACAAAGATGAAACAGATGGCTGGTTTGGATCTGTTTTTTTAACCAAAGCATACAAAACAGTATAAAACCACCTAGCAGATGATGTTTCAATAGCCCATGTGCATAACGCTGCAGCACTTTGCACCCGACAACTAAATGGCCAGTTCTGGATTCTAGTTTTGCATTACTCCGTGGGAATGCCCTGGAACTTACCGTACACCGAATTACCCAGCAGCACAACCTGTCTGCACCGGGGCAGACAGCTGGTGACAGGCACTTCCTCCTTAAGGTGCAGTGACGTAGGTCAAAGAGCACACAGCAGTGTTCACAGCCACAGGGGCACGACGAGCAGAACCAAACTGCTGCAAGCACCGGAGCACGGGCTGCTCCTGGCAGGGGCCAGGCCTGGGGCAAGAAACTCTTGAGCATTTTGCTTCTGTATGGAAAGCAGTTTGGCAAACATGACCAGAAACAGATCTACAATTTTCACTGTTCTTTCATTCTTTAGTTTTCCAGAGACAGCTCTGTTCCCTTGCCCGCGATGAGAAGTCAGGCCGCAGGAGGTACGCTGCCAAGGGCGAACAGAGCGTACACCGCGAGGCAGAGATGCCTGAAGAGCCAACCGCTCCAGGAGATCAAGCAGGTGGCACCTGATACCAGCGTAAACCCTACCTGTATTTTTCCAATAACTGCTTTGCATCAAACTATCTTAACCATCTTGTTTCTTCTACAAAGCAATGTTCTTTCATGTTTTGACAGTGGTATTTGTGCACGACTGCCTTTCCAGGCAAATGCGAAATGCATCCATGTAGTATTAAAACCAGAGACACCTTTCCACAAAAATACATAGAGTATTTCCTCGCCCTACATATCAACTATCCAACTTTGCATATTAAATCATTTTTGCAATTATTATAAGCTGCTATTTTCTAATCAAAAAGTTATTTAAAGGGGAAAAAAAGGCCAATCCATTAGATTTTATGAGGTCCAAAAATCAGCATGAAATTGATTTTGGGTAAGATAGATCTATTTCTAAATTAGGATAATTTATTTTACTTCTTTCTGCCACAGCTACCAATTACAAAAAACCATCAGCGCAGCAACAGGAATGATACTAGATATTTATGTTCTAAAATAGAGTATTCATTTAGGAGCCTTCTTTGGAAACAAAGTATTTGTATGTGAAGGCGTTAGCCTTGCACGCCAACACGACCTAAACTACGCGCAATTACAATGAAGGAAAAAGCAGAATTCCAATGCAGGTTTGTTTGAAAGCCAACTTCCTGTCTAGGTAGCAGCACAATTTTCACTAGGTTTTGGCTCTTCTTTCCCTCAGCCTGCAATTTTAGTGTCTTCTGGGGTGCAACACTAGTTTCTTGTTTAGAACACAAATAAAGTGGAGCAGTTGAATAGAATAAAACCTGGTGTGCAGAACTACACGTGAAGAGCTGAACTCCAGACTGAGGCTTTTCAGACGCATCCGCCTGCAGAAGTTTCTCTGTGCTCCGCTGTATTTCGGAGGTGCCTGGGTGCTCACGCACACGGGTTCCATCACTTCAGATGTGTGCCTGACCTTTCACGGGTATCTCCTCTTTCCCGAGGGACCACCTCGGACAAGTGCGGAAGCACCAACATTTTAAGTTTGGACAAAGACAAAATGACTTGGCATTACTGCAACACGAGTCCAACGTCAGAAACACTAAACAAGGACACGAGCAAAATGACACTACGTGCCAGCACAGGATGAGCGACTAGATCAATGGAAGGTGTCCTCTGGGCTTAGCTAGGACACTCTAAGAACCTACCCTACAACAACCAGCAGCCGCCTGCCCCAAAACGCAGCTGCCGTGGCGGTGTGAGTTCTGTCGCTCCGCCCGGGGGCAGTGCCAGGTGGATTAGTTTAAACCGCCGTTCACGGTGTAGTTTAAATTGGGATTTAAACAAACTCGGCCTTCGCATCACAGAGCCTGCTAAGGCGTTTCAGGAGAGAAGGTCATGGCCTCCAGCTAGCAGGAGCTGATAAACGGCTACAGATGGTTGGTTCTGAAGCTATTACAACTTTCTCTGCAGAAGGACAGACTCTAAGCCAACGTGGCACACGAGCACAAGCGCTCGGTGGAAAGCAAAGGTGCCTGGAGACACCTGAACTGTGCAGGAGGAGCAGCACTACCACCACCCGGCTATGCCAGGGCAGGAAGCGGTGCCAAGGCACCAAACACCCATTTTTGCACAGCCTTGGGCCAAAGTTCATTCAATTTAAATAAAAACCTAAAACTATTTCTCATTGTTAGTACACTACCACTGACTCTAACCAGTGCATTAACTGCAGAAGGCGGATTTGGCATATTCTGGGGACTGTACCTATGTGCTGAAGGAAATTCTGTATTTCTGCACATCTGTACCCAACACACCCAGCTACTCAACTTTCTTTACATGTACAGGACTGACAAATGGTAATGCTTCCTCTGATTATGGGTCGTGAGTAGAAAGCTACTTCATAAACAACTAAATGTGTTAAGAATTTAACTTGATTCTTACTAAATTATTTTTGCAGACATCCAGCATCTACCATGTACTGACTTCATCATCTAATTTTGTTCCCTTACAGATGCAGTGTTTTGAAGCTACAAAGCTCTGATAAGTAAGTCCAATGCATTTTACCCCACTGTTTAAAAACCAGTGTGGTCCTGTATTGACCATCGGTGAGAAGCTGCTTGTGTAAGTGTAAAATCTTGGTATAGGGGGATTTTTCTAATAAAGCGGCATATATTAAACCTCAAACACTTCTAATGCACATGAAAGCAACCAGCAGTCATCAACACCAGTATAATGAGATTTCATCTGTTTTGCTTTTCTTGCTGTTAGCAGAGTTTTTCACAAATATTTTACCTAAATGAGGCAATTTTCAGTCTTCAACTTTACTAACAACTATCTTCCTGACTTCACTAATGCACCCAATTCCTGTACCCACTCTGCCAGACACCGTACAAAGTACCAGAGCCATCCTATGTCCCACATACAAAAGCTAAGCAGCTCTGCCAGCCAGAGCAAGTGGTCCCAGGACTCACCCGCCGCGTTCGGCTGCCACAGGCGAGCACTGACTGCTCTGGCTGCGAGTTCATCCAGCTGTATCTGGAACTCTGCACCCAGGCACGCTCGCTCGGACCGAAGGATGCTCCTTCCGTTTGAAAGCGGACGCTGAGAAGCGGCTGAGACTCCCACAGCTGCAGCCACAGAGAAAGCTGGGCACAGGCAACACCAGCCAGGGACCGCAGAACCCCACTGCCACCCCACAGTCCCCGCTGCCCAACGCCATGCGCAGCCGGCGCTGCGGCCGCAGGGACAGGACGCTGCCCACCACCAGTAGCTCCCTACTGGCGCTGCAAAACAGCGATTCAACAGGCAGGCCTCTGACTGCTTTCAGAAAGAAATCACCCTTCTAGTATTATTTTGGGTAAATGATGCACCACAGTGGCTACCCTTTCAGAACTGCAGGCGTTTCCGGGGGTGACAGGTTAACATCCCCCACTGATCCACCACGACTGTCCACGAGAGACTTCAGGGCATCTTGTGTGAATACTCACATGGACGGTTACCATACTCCTGCTGACACACAGCCACCTACTGCCTCTCAATCCATAGTGTGCGGCAGATGTACAGTCACAGTAAAAACAACAATCCTACTTTGTGTCCCAGTCTACTATAGGGTAAGATAATAATTATTTACGTATGCAGCTGAAGTCAATATGAAATCATCACTCTTCATTTTATCACCAGAGCAACTCATCTGTAAGCTACAATTTTTTTTGTGTTTCACATTTGAACATCAGCAAATTGCATAACCCCCCCAAAATCCTCAGCGCTACTGACGCTCAAAAGCTCTGACAGAATTTCAGAAAGGCTTCCAGTCTGGGTAAACAGAAAACAGAAGTATGAAAACTGGAGCTATAATAAGGAAATCTGCAGGTTTCACTCATTTTTGATGTAGACATGCAGAAAATAAGCAATTCTAAATGTCTGTGGCCGGGGGACAAACGACTGCACACCCTGTAACTTTCAGAGAACAGCTGATGCTGCCGGAGTGCCCCAGCTGGGAGCCAAAAGGAAAGGCAGAGCACTCAGCATCACAGACCTGAGTGGTGTCTTC
The DNA here is from genome assembly GCA_025345505.1 of Todiramphus chloris collaris. NCBI lineage: Eukaryota > Metazoa > Chordata > Aves > Coraciiformes > Alcedinidae > Todiramphus > Todiramphus chloris. Next base: position 777,259 of record JANVCC010000118.1, on the reverse strand, counting down.
TGTACCTCAAGATAAGAGCTTTGGACCACCCACTCACTGAGCTGAACACCTTCATTAAATGATGGATTGCCTGGAAACACTGACTCTCTAGGTTCTAAAAGTTAGAGCAGGGGATCCTATAATGCTTCCTGAAGTCATTTGGTAGAATTACAACCTAGAAAGCGTACAACACATGCTGCATACACATCAAAGGTTGTTTGTCCACCTTCACCATGAAGGAAACCACCCATGATTGCAGGGTTTTTACTATACTTACATTCTCAGGACTGCCTGAAGACCTGGAGTAGGCAAGTAAGAAACTGTACAAGCCAAAAGGAAACACGTGAATGGAAACTCCTAACATGTAGCTACAGTCAAAAGTTAAAATCTGAAACTAGGCTATGAAGAAAACATGAAAAAGTCCCCAAAAAATTAGCTAATATTACATACAGCAGTGCTTCTGTTCTTGGTTTTTCTTCCTCTTTTTTTTTTTTTTCCTACTAGGGAATTAGCAGAAATGAAAAATAAAAAAAAAAAAAAAAAAGTTAATTTCCTAAGACAATTTTCAGAAAGGGCATTTCAAAGCTCAATCAAATAGTAAAGGCAAAGGAAGAGACACTCAGGGAGAGTGTTTTAAACACCGGGAGAACAAACCTAACGCACTCCGTTCTCAGGCTCTGAAATTCAGGTCACAAGAGATCAGTATGGTCTAAAAGGCAATAAAATAACCCCCAAACTGATATATGTAAGAATTTGTAACATAGGGAATGGAAGCTTTGCAGCTGGACTGGAGAAGATTTAGAATACACCAAGTAAGGGCTGTAACGCCTCAAGCAATCACAACACGGGCCAACTTTGGACGGCAGGCGACCCCTCTCTCTGCAGCGGAGAGCAGGCGGGTGAGCCGATCAGCGGTTAGGTTATCCGGGATGGCAAGCACTTCCCAGCCAGCTCCTCCCGACAGAATCACTCCTCGCTTCTTTAAATTGTTAGGATAAATGGACTATTAGTAGCAGTGCCCGAAATGCTCTTCCAACAGCTCTATCATCATCAGCTGGGAGATACTGATTTGAAATTATTCATTACTTAGCTAAATTCTGTCAAGTACCTTTTAGCCCTGCTCTTCTTGTACGGTCAAGCTCTGCAAAGATAATTAAGCATATCTTTTTCTCGCTTTTGAATTTAATGTAGCCCTTTACTAGATGCGCTGCGCTTTCAAATTTCAGAAGTGCAATGTTAGTGTACGTAAGCAGTTTAAATTACTGTGATTCCTTCTCTCTTGCTACCCCCAAAGCTCATACTGACTCTAAAGGTGATTTCTGTGGAGGTTACAATTTGCCGGGACACCTTAAGCTGCAATATACGCAAGCGATTGCAAATACACCTTTTGGAAACACTGCTACGTCATATGAACAAAACCAAACTGCTTTCCGTGAGGATAATTACAGCCCTGTCAGGAGGAACTTGCTGCCGCACGCCGTGGAACGCCCCGAGTGTTGAACGCCCCGAGCGTGGAATGCCCCGAGTGGGGGGCGGCAGGGGGCTGGGAAGCACCTCGAACGCTGCTCCTCCTCGAACGCTGCTCCTCCTCGAACGCTGCTCCTCCTCGAACGCTGCTCCTCCTCAGGGGCCACAGAAGGCACAGCTGAACGTGCCAGCTTTCCAGCCAAGCTGCTCGCCCTGTCTGCCCTCTTCTATCAGCAGCCTCCCCTGTTGCCAGCACAAAAAGGTGTGCCCGTGGAAGGCGATGTCTATTCACCTCGCAGAAAGTTCACAGGGTTCAGTCACAGAGGGCAATATTTTACTGAGTCACTCTGGGGTATTTTCTGCTGCTCTAGGAAGGGCACATTGTATTTCACTTGGCATTGGGAAAAGAGGAGGAAAAAGCCCGTCTTAGTAGCTGTGCACTGTCAGGTAAGCACATTACTCCTCAGTGACCCTTCAGTACTTGAAGTGTTAAAATTTTTATATTATTTACTGTACTGCCCAAAGCACTTGCATTCTGACGAAGGCTCGTGTGCCCTTTACCTACCTGTGCTAAAGTGCTTGTAACTTTAACCACTATTACCCGTGCAGTATTTTACAATTAAATCGATAACTGTGTCTCATTCCCACCTTTCGCACTCCTCTGGAGCGGGCAAACCAACCCCTGCTGTGTGTGCCTTGCATTTACAGTCCAGCTCTAGTAGGGGCGGGCGGCAGACTAACCAACCTCAACTACAGGCACCGTCTCTTGCTTTGCTCCTGTGTTCAAAGCAGTACAGGATGAGCAGCAACAGAATGGACCACGCTTCTGAAGTGAGAGTCCTTTCCAGGCAGGCTCAGGCAGGTGATATCTGGTCACCAGTGCCTGTCTCCAGAGGGATTTGTCCAGGTGCCCATCTGCACGGGCTGCACTCTGCCCTATGCTAGTGTCTGGGCTCACAGCCACGCTGCGTGTACTGGCTGCAGAACTTTAAGCTGGTTTAAGGTCTGGACACCACATCTTGCCCTTCCCTCATGAGCTGTTACCACATGGGCTGGCACTTGTGCAACAGAGGCGATGAGCTGGCTCGGGGGGATGACCTGCCCAACACACAGAAGAGCAAGAAGCCCAGGCTGCAGCCACCAGGATGGGCATCTGCTGCCGCAGAAGAACCTGTGACTCCAGGCCAGCACCTGCCCTGCAAGCCAGCACCACGCTCCCGGCCAACACCAGCTTGCAGGGACCTGGTTTAGAACTGGGTAAATGGGAGCTGTTGCTATTGACCACCAAAGGAACAAAACCTTCACCTGGACTTCTGAAATGAAATGCTCCCCAGCCTTTTACCCAGTTAAAGCAGATCAGAGTACCATCTTCCAGAGAAAGCATTGGTGATTGCCTCAGGGACAGAAAACCTGAACAAAGGGTGACAACCAAAAGGCGTATGCATCTTGTGCTTTAGTTTTGCTTTCTCTTTCAGTTTTTGTCATTGTTTCGATTTTGTTTTGTTCAGGGTTTTTTCATATAAGCTCTGTGGGACAATTCTGCCTTCTGGCTCTTGAAATGCCCAACTGTTTGGTGTTTCTGGGACCAGGCTGGTAGCTGTCCATGGCTGACCCCTCAACAAAGCCTCTCCTTCCACACTCTCTTTGTGTTTACTTCATTTCTTGTCAGCCTTAGCAAAACATTTACATCCCCTTGTCTAAGGAACCCCAGGTACCTTTCTATGGCTATGAACTTTGCTGCTATGTTTTTGTCTGCTGTGACACTGGAGATTGTTTTACCTTGATTCTCTCAACAACTCCTAACTACTAACTCCTAACTAACCAGTTGTGAAGAAATGAAAGCATCTAATTCCATCAGAGATTTTGTTTTCAGCTTCTCACACATCTCTTAAAAGCGATAGCATCGTTAAAAAATAAGTCAAAACATGAACCAAGGATAGGCACACCTCAGAACAGCTTGTCTACCTGCAGTTTTAGTCCCATGCTCCTCAGGAAAAACTAATGCAGCAAGAGCAGTCTCCTCTATACAGAACCAGAGTCAGCCGGGGGAAGAGAAGTTAGGAGAAAACCAACAGTAGTCAGAATACAGGGGTGTCTGTGAGAACTGAGAATAGAATTAGGCCTTTATTTTAGATGTGCAAAATATTTTATTAATAACTATGGAAAATGTATGGCCAAAAAACCAAGAGCTTGAAGAGTTTATATAGATATTCACAAATGTACTCATACCAGAGTGTGCTACAAACAAACACGGGCTAGTTTTTTATCCCCAAAAATTTTCATAATCTTTTTTTTTTTTAATTACAAATAAATATCATTTAGCCATAAGGAAGTAACCAAAAGAAGAAATGACTCCATGATGCTATAAATTATGTTTTCCATCTCAGTAAACGATACTATTTGATAGAAGTACAGGATCTAACTGTTGTGTAGATAGTGGTAATTGTACAGCCATTCAAACACTACACGTTATTCATGGAGTAAGGTAGCTAGTGTTCTTTGTACACAAAATTCTCTGGACTTGGGGTGGAGAAAATCCTTTTCCATTATATTACTCAGACAAATTCACTGAAAATGGATATTCAAGACTGAATGAAAGGTGGCTGGAGGCATAAAATAACTGAAACTTTTTCCTTATTCTTCCACAGGAATTTAACTGTTTAAACTTTCAAAATAAAACCTGAGCAACAGCTGGAGAAATGTGTGGATCTAGAGGGAAGATAGGCAGGCACAAAGGGTATAAAACAGTCACCTTGCCCAAGGAATACTCCTGAATATTTCAAAGTTTTTTAAACAAATTCTCATGCCAGTCGAACGACACTGGGGCCCAGTAGCTTGATGTATGAAATAACCACATTAGCTGTGACACTGGCATTTTCAAAAACATTTAAATATATATATATACTCCTAAGTTTTTGTAGGAACAGTTTCCCTTCTAACTTGCAGAAACATTTATAACGGCCACAGAAGGAAGCATTTTAGAAAGATACCCAAGTTTATTGCTGAAAAAATGTAGAAGAAAACCAGTGTTCAAGGCAAGTCATAATAACGTTCCGAGCATCCTCTCTATGCACGTGCCCACAAGAAGTCTGCTGTAACCACAAATGCAGGTATCAGTGTTTCATAAGAGAACACATTGTTATCAAGGCTTTCAGGCTCAAGAGCTACCAACCATTTGATATGCTTGAGATGAATGAGTGCCCAAACACATTTACACTTAAAAAGTTTACTAAGGAATTAAAAAATAATAAATAAGAATACTAGTTACAGCTGAAATACTAACAAAGTGCTTTGCTATAGCTGTTAGTCGTCGTATGTGAAACGTATGGGGTATGTTTCACACTAGTGCAATATGCCAACAGTACACTTAGAGGAAGGTGTTGCTTGAAAACAAATGTAACAACAGAAAGTATTCCATAAAAGTTGAATGAAACCAGAATTCAGGAAAAACAAAATAATAAATTGGATTACTGCATTTAACTGCCACTGTTCCTTTAACACAAATATGCATAGGTCTACTCTATTTCTCTTTGGCTGGATCTTAAAAGTACAATTCAACATATTTTAAGAAAAATTGAAGCTTTACATACACTCTATCGAAAATCTAATGAATTATTAGAGAGGCCTCTTTAAACTGTCCCATAACTCTTCACAGCAAATCTGCATTTTTTTTATACTTCAGATATTAATGGAAGGTGAACAGCTATCAGTGAAAATTTATGTATGTAGGACATAAGCACCACTAAAAAACCCTTTAGTTTATGGGACATATGAAAGTAAAGTCATCAGGACCTGTACCTTGTGCTGGCGATACTTGGTGATTCTGCTCCAAGCCTACATCTTTCTAGCTGATTAGCCACAATTTGCCTTTCCACTTCCAGTTCTCTGGTAAGTCTTTGAAATTGGAGCTCCTGAAATTTCAAAATAAAAAGAAAAGCATTCTTGATGTTAAAAAATGGGTGTGGATTAATCCTGAAACAATCAGTGTTTCATCACAATCATGTTTCTTGTTTTGACTCTCCCTTAGTGGAATAAACAAGTAGAAGTGGGAATTTAATGGTTCTTTAGCTCAGTGACTCATGCAAATATTGATTTATCACCTGTTACAAAAGGAAAAACATGTTTAAGCATTTGTGGATTTTATTCCTCCCGCAATTAAAATTTTTGCGTCTCCTTATGTTGCCACAATCTAACAAAATTAGTGCCTATAAAGTAATTATTCAACTTGATCCGTAAACAAGGCATACTGGAAAATACTGTGTCCCACCCTTTCCAATTGCAACACCTCAAATCCTAAGCTATGCCACGTCCTGGCTCCTGTATTCAAAAACTTAGAATGCATTACTGCAAAGTGGAGGAGGGTAGGGACGTGCTAGTTCACCCTTCCCGATTCCACCTTTGGTTGTATGTCTTGGCCAAAGGTACCAAACCTCAGCCTTCAAAGAAAGCTTTTGGAACATGATGCTCAGAGGAAGACGTGGGAAATACAAGTGCCGCACAGAACAGTTTGAGATCTGGAAACATCTTCTACAAACACGATACTCTGAGGTCTATGCTACGACTTCAAGGAAGAGCAGTGATGTTTTCATCCACATGTAGCTTTGGTTGACGATAGAAAAGAATTCTATTCAACAATTGTATTATTTTGTGACCTGATAGTCTGCGTCCCCCGAAGCGTACCTAAACTGTTCAATACTGGCTAAACCCAGCTCATCGATATTCAGCAGCCTGAAGAAGCAGGTCTCACCTGCGTGGCAAACACAGCACACAAGCACTGCTTTCAGTGCAAATGACTGATGGCATTTGCTTCTGAACGCGAACCACGTAAAGAGCACGCAAAGCGCTCTTCCACGCCTCACATCCCGGGGAAGGGGCCTCGAGCCCCTCGCTAGCAGCAGGATCCCTGGCAGAGCGCCCCGTGCCCTGCACCCCTTCCTGCCAGGTGCAGCGAGGCCCTGCCATGCCACCCTGGCTTCCAGCTGCCCACGGGTGCCTCTCTGCCCCGCGCGCTCCGGTCCCCGAGGGCCCCGCCATGCCACCCTGGCTTCCAGCTGCCCACGGGTGCCCCTCTGCCCCGCACGCTCCGGTCCCCGAGGGCTCCCTGGCACTGCCGAAGAGCACAGAACAGCCAAAAACCCTTAAAACAAATGGCAGCACTCCGCTTGCTTGCAGAAAGAATAGAAAACGTTTCCCCTGCGTGCAAAGCCGTTTCCAGTTCCTAACTTTTAAATCAGTATTTAAGCAGCAGCCTCGCTGATACCAACTATGAGTCTGAGCACAAGACTCAAGTTCCCTGTTCTTATTTACTGATCTTTTAATTGGGCAAATAAAACATACGCTAGCCACTATTTGCTTCCGTTCAATCCATCTCTATTAATTTGCCTTTTCATTACAGGCAGAGGCATTAATGGAAATAACATTACCCTCGAAAAACAAACTCTTAACACGTGCCATGAGAGCACGGTCACCTGGGCACTCTCCTCCCTGCGCTATCTTCTCCTGCCCTCCAACACAGCCCTCCCACCAGCTCCCTGTACCTCTGCACCACTCACCTTGGCATCACCTGCAAACTTGCTGAGTGGGACTCGATCCCACTGTCATCAACGAAGACAGTAACAACTTACAGTCCAGAACGGACACTTGAGGGACACCCCTTACTTGTCAATGGTTTCCACTTCGACACAGAGCGACACTAAACGCTTGGGACGGTCTGTCCAGCAAACCTGTCTCTCTGCAATTTAGTGGCAGGAATGTAGTGGGGGACCATATCAAAGGCCTTACAAAAGTCCAGGCAGATGACATCAGGAGTCCTTGCCTTGTCTACTGGTGCAGTCACTCCACCGTAGAGGGCCACCTACCTAGTCCGGCATGAGCTGCCCTTGGTGAGGCCATGTCGCCTGTCTCTAGTCACCTCCCCGCCGTCCTTTCTTCTGACGTGCCTTTCAGGAGAATCTGCTTCATGATCTTACTGGGCATTGAGGTGAGGCTGACTGGTCGGTAGTTCACAGCGTCCTTTTCACCCTTTGTAAAAACAGCTGTGATGTTTCCCTTTCAGCCAGCTCCCTCGGGACCCTGGCACGCAGCTCGCCGAGTCCCAGGGACACGTGTTCAGGTTCCTCAGGTGGTCCCAGACCGGTCTTTGCTTACAGTGGGAGGGGTGTTGTCCTGCCTGCCTCGAGATTCCGGGATTTGAGACAGGTGGGAAGAGATTACCTTGGAAAATCGAGGCAATAAATTCGCAATGTCTTAAAACTAAATTAACTTCAGTTACTGTAACTGGAAATACCACAGTAGGAGAAGGGAAGAACTCTCTTCTTTTTCTGCTGACAATTCATTTTCTAGCTTTATATACAGTCTCTTAAACATATGCAGTCTGGTCTCCACAGCTCTGTCTAGGAAAATAGACAGTTTGGTTCTGACTGGCAGCACGATGCAGCGAGATACACATTCAGTACTGGACTGTAGTGTGGCCTGCCCAGCAGAGCTCTTGGTACAGTTTTTACTCTTAAAAAGCCCGGTATTGCAAAATAAAATTGGTATAGGCAGTTGCACAACATCCTAAGTAACAACTGCCCGTTTAAGTAAAAAGCCCAAACTGTAAAAATCCCAAGACAGTTAAAATGAAAGAACTGTACTTCTATTTTTCTGGGGGGTGGAAGAGGTGAATGCAACAAATGGATGACGTAGCAGTAAGTTTCACTTTATTTATTTATACTGTGTTTAAGAAGCAAAAGCTGCCTGCATTCTACCAGAAAAACTCTGCTAAGTAGAAATTAGAGGAGGGAAAAAAAAAATTTAAAAAATCCACCAAGCCACCTTTGTGCACTTCTTCCGAAGGAGTTCCACTGTTTGAGTTTGGTCCCACGCCGTCAGTTATCCAGTTACGGTATTCTTCATAACTTTAGATATTGGCGCTGACAAAACCGCCCGTATTTAAAACTCCACAGTGCCCTGAACTGCAAAGGTGTAAAAGGCATGCAACTGATTTGCAAATGGCAAATCTTCCTGATGCTCAGGAAGATCTAATGTGTTTTTCCAGTGCAAACAAAGCAGCAAAAATAAAAACGCAGCTCTCTTTCCTGGTCTGAGTAATGTTCTTATGAGTGCAGGCTGTGGGTCCAGGGGAGTAACAGAGCTGGTGGAGCTTTTGAAACAAGTGCTGCCTTTTGTACGTCCCTTCCTAAATTTTCTATCTGCACCTCTAGCTGATGTGTCTTCAGTACCTGCATAAACATGTAAGAGGGATGATTTCAGAGGTCCCATCTTCTTTATAGCTGGAATACCTCATGTTTTAAGCTTTTTTTTTGTTTGTTTTAGCTGAAATCAGGATATTATTATATAAAACTAAATCCTAAATACTAAATAAGTGCATAGATCACCTCTGTAGTGTTTCCTTACAACGACATCTTTCACCACTCTGAGGGAAACCTTCCACCAGCACGTTTACCTATCAGACAGCGTTCTATTTACTGCAGGAATCTCTCTGGGTTTGGTTCTCTGGCCAGCTGCTCTGGAAGTGGTGTCCGAGCACGCTGCTCAGCCAGGATGCTCCTGTACAATGCTGGCTGCTAGCAACAGAGAACCTGCTGCCCTCGGCAAAAATCACAGTTAACTGATTTGTATAGTACTGGCTTGGGACAAAATGACGGGATAGGAGTGAACTAAAACAATTGATCAGCTTGTTTTCATGTGCAGAAGAACGCCTCTGTGGCTAGCACATGCTAAAACCACGGAGGCAGGTTACACAATCCACTGCCACACTGCATCGGAAGGATCAAGCAAATCTTCTGAAACAGACACCACAATGCCTTGGCCAGAGCTACTGTTTTTCAACACGATCCAATATCCACGAAGGGGGAAAAAAGCCCTGTAATTCTATTCACCTGCTTAGCAGGAACAACTTAATCACTTTATAGAATTACAGCTTTTGTTTTCATAACCTAAATTGCAGTGCAAAACCACAGACCACATGTCTCAACACAAAGCTACAAAAAATGACAGCTTTAGATACAATTACATTTAAGAAACAGGAAGAATATACATGGCTCACTCAAGAAAGAAGAAAGCAAATTGCTTTGGAACACCAATCTCAGAGACTGCAGGCAGACAAGCTTCCATGGGCCAAACCCCAAGCCCATCCAATGCGAGGGCTGTGTAATTTCCTTTTGGAGGCTGAAGTTTCTGGAGGAGGACAAACCCTGCGCGGGTGTCCCCGCTGCAGCGCACACCCCCGGAGACCAGCAAGGGTTCTCACTTGGCAAGCTCTGCGTGCCAAGCGGTAACTGATCTGCAGCCACCTGGCTGGAGAAGGCACTTCAAGGTCTTCACTGCCGCAAGATACAGATGAGACAAGTCACACCAATCCTGAAAACAAAACACTCTTTTCATCTGAAAGCTGAGCTCCTCTGACAGGCTTGCGGCTCCCTGGCAAGGGAGCACAATTGCCAACACCCTAAGCTGGGCTATTAACAGCAGACATTTCAGAACAATTAAGTAATGGAATGTCATTTGTGTGCCTGACCATGAAGAGTGCCATTCTTCTGCTGCAGGCTCTGGATAATAAGGTTTAGAGGCAATTCTGTGCTTTCTATCTGCAGCCCATTATGACACTATATTGCAGAGATCCAGCGTTTTCACTTTTGCCAACGAGAAACTTTTATCCCTCAGTTACAGGGTTGAGAAAGAGGAGTTTACATTCACAACGCTGAAAAATAAAAACTACTTTTCTCCTGACATATTGCAATTTGAAAACCTCTGGCAAAACACAGGTAACTTTAAACAAACAGTGATCCAACTGGCTCACTGAAGGTTTTCTGGCAACAGCTGCACAGGAAGCAGCAGCAATGGCACAGGCACTGAAGGCAACCCAGGGACTCGTTCCGAATGGTACGCGCCTGGCGAGCCAGACTGGGATCTGCAGCTGGGATGTCTGAGAGATGATGCCATTGACAGAGAGATGCATCTCTTGCAGCTTCTTGGTTTCTGACAGTTCTCAGAGGTTACTGTGGCAGAAGACAGGCTGCAGTGGGATGTTATTTCAAGTTGTAGTAACACTGAGGTATGCCAAGTTGCTTCAGCTGCCAAATGTCACTGTTTTTGTGAAATATTAAGAAGGTAACTGTAAGCTGAACTACCAAATGTTTTCCTAATCATGAAAATGTTGCCTGTTGAACAATTTAGTTGAGTCTCTTCCAGTAATTCGTGTTGATGATGAAGAAAGCATCACCTACATCTGAGGAATGCTCTCACCTTGCATTTACTCTTTCCTGTTCAACAGCAACATGCGGCGCAGAGATGCATGAGTCCCAGTGCCTATGAAAGTTCCAACTGTGCTAAAGAAAAGGCAACTACATTTTGGACATGTAATGATACAAATGTGCAACAAAGAATAATCAATTAATTAATTTCCTTTGTATCTTCTTCACATTAACCTCCTGCACTGTTCTATGACGAGTTTTACAAGTTTCCACTCGCTGCAATTCAGAGCTAGATCAAGAAACTAACTACTTAAAACCATACTGAATGCTGTGTTGTTCCAACATTAATATCACACTGTAGTGATCTAATATTTAAACTATCAGAATCTACTGAGAGAAAAACCCTATACTTTTAACTAACCATATCAGATCAACCATAACAATTTCTGCAAAACATAAAGTTTACTCATGCACACAACTGCATTAGCATGCTTTCAGTATCTCAGCATCTTCCAAAAGAGAAGACAAAAGATAAAAAATTGGACAGGGTAAAGAGAATCCCAGATTACAGGATGTGAAATGACACAGCTACAATTATTGGCTGATCGCATTTACTCTGTATTCAACAGCAGCAGACCATTAAAGCCCTGAATAATTTCATGCCTGCATTGTTCACTAGTCTGGTAAAACAGTTTAGTGCCGCTCTAGCTGATGAGGGATCAGAACGTAAGCAGTTCATAGAAAGCTTTCTCTTAGGCAGTGGTAGAAAGGAAGAGTGTCGCTTGAGGTGCTCACTGACTACATCTGAGCAGCCCCCTCTTTGGAAACTTGGTTTTTTAACTGGTGCTGAAGCTAAGTGCACTGTTCTGACTGGAGTTCAGCTGCTTCTCAGTAGATGGGCTGGCAATCTAAACACTGAAGCCTTGTCAAAGGTGTAAACATTGCCGTATATTTCTGGGGTACCCACAGTCCTAGGGAGGCTCTTCTTCAAGAGGAGTTTCTCCTCGGAAGCATAATGGTACACGCTAGGTAGAAAAAAGATCGATTTCTAGATCTTCATATGAATAAAGGAGGACACAGAACTTCCGTTAAGGAAATGAGTTGTTTCATCTGAGGCAGGAGGGGCATCTATTTTATCCTACAACAGGAGTCTTGGGAAGTGAACTTCTCAGGCTTAACTCACCCAAACTGGAAATGCTTGTCAACAGCTTGGAAGTCTGTTTTGTTAAAAGTACTGCCTTCATTTCAGACCTGATCCACATTTATCCATCTAACTGATCACCAGATGCATGCAAAGCAGAGTTTCAAAGTGAGACTGGTCAATGTTTGTGCCTAATTGCTGAAAGTGCATTTAGTAACTCTTTCTTTGGGTATCTTGTTGAAGCGACATGCCCAGACTGTTGGATTGCAGAGCACTGGATACAAGGCACTGCATATGTGAACAGGTAAAGAAATCTCCCAAACTCCGCATGAAAATGCTGTCATTCTAGTAAAGATGTTTTCAAAGATGTGATAGCAAATTGTTTGCTGCACGGAAAATACATTCTTTCTTTCATTTCCATCCAAAAACCTTAACTTTTTGCCTTCTCCTCCCACCCCGCCCCCTTCAAATCTTATAAAGAAGATCTCAAGAACTATGTAAAGAATTTTGTACTTAAACAACAAAGAAGGGGGAAAAAAAGTAAAGTGCACACTCTGTAACTATATGATATGGTTCAGTACAGTTACACAAAAGGCTCTGCTCAAGTGTTGAACAGAAGTGAACACTTCACAGAAAACACTTGGGAAAACTCAAATGATTTATGATTATTCATCCAAAAGCAAATCCAATCATTCTTACTCTATTATCACCTATTTACAAATGAAAAGGTGAAAAGTTGTGTCTCTTGAGGCGTCAAAAACAACTAGACCAAGGAACCAAAAAACTTTAAAAAACCCCCAAAACCAAACCCTGTCACTGCAGGAAGCTGTTCTGCCTCAGCAAAGGAGTTAAACCCAGCACATTCGTGTCACTTTTGAAAACTGGATCAACGGGTAGCTTTTCCTGAGAGACTTTTTCTCTCAGCCCAAGCACTGAAAAGGAAAACTAACATGCTAAGCAGGAACTTCACAATTCCAAACGATCCCTTTTAATCTTGCCAGTTCAGCAGCAATTCACTCTACATTCAGCAGTGTACAGCTTGCACGCGTGCAGCGGTTCCACCCACCTATCGGGGGCAGCTGCCGACTGGCTGCCCTGCATTCCAACCCCAAAAACGTTACTGGCATGATGATGCTCCTACAATTCTTATCAAGCTGGCATTTTACTATGAAAATCCTCGATTCACTTTTACTACGGATAGAAGACTCCCTACAATACTCAGCTAAACTCTTATTCAAATATTCCACAGGATTAAGAGATATACACACACAAAATTGAATGCCTTAGTTTTACTTAAAACTTGTTTCATCATTTCCTAGGATACTTCTGTCTATTAGAGCATGGAAACTTCGTAACACTGTAAGTGAAATACACACGGGAAAAACAAAACAACATACCTCCAAACCCCACAGAAAACAACACTTGCCTCCAACAAAACACAACAAAAAATCCAACCCAAAAGCCTCACAACACACATCAAATCCACTAAGAAAATATTAATAAAAAAAAGCTAAAATACTCTTCAGCTTCATTACAGTCAGCCTGAGGATCTCCCTTCATTCAAAAAGGAATTCCTCTATGAGACGCAGCTTATGCCAGTATGGGCCAGTCCTTCCCTTGACTTTCACCCCAAAGTGCATCCAGAAGCAGCCTAACTTCACCTGGCAGAATGAGCCCTCCTGCCCACCGGGAGCCAGCGGTGCACGTGCTGCCAGTGTCATCATGCACACTAATTGGGGATCAGTTTTCACATCAAAACGAAACTTGAGCTTTGTCAATTAAGTTCAAAGCTGTAGTAGCCTAAATTTCCTCAGGGATTACACTTGTCTCACACATATTATTTTACAACAAGGTGTTTCTCTCCTAAAATACAGCTGGGGAGACTGACAGAGCTGCCTGACAGTTGTGTCTCGATGAGAGGCTGGTCAGTGTTCAGGGGACACACTCCAGGGTGGTAAAAAAAGTTGCTTTAAACTGACTTGGAGTCACAGGGAAAAAGAAACAAATGAAGAGTTTATTTAAAGTGGCTTGTAAGGCTTTCTATATGATCCTACCCGTGCCACTACGGCAGCAAGCAGAACACCATTACAATACATTCACCTACCTCGTTCAGAAGTAACGCAGTAATTGTAAAAGGTTTTACTAGGTTAAAACCTTGCACAATTTGACAAGTAATAATAAAGGTCTTTCTGAATTGTGCAGTCAGTGTTTCTCACGCAGTGACGCCAAGGTGTGGCAACTCCATTCTACACACACATTGCTACCGCACAAAAAGGGAGATTCCTGCAAAAAGGAGGCTGGGACACAGCAAACAGCATAGTAGTTTCTGCTCAAGCTTAATAAAGTAAATAAGTGCTCTGGAAAATATTCTGTTCTGGGCCTTCTGCCATACAGGAAGGGTGTTGAATATGTCAGTGTCCATAATTATTAGCAACAGAAAAAAATAGCAGAAAGCAACAGTTCAGCTCCTAATTCTTTCACATGATCGTTTTCAAGAGTGAAGTACAATTTATGCCTTCCTCCCCCGGGGAGACACTCTAATGTGCCTCCACATTGTAAAGTAAGGATACGCTTCTCAAGTTTGTGTTTCACTAACTATGAAAATCAATTTTAGCTTCTCCTTTCATCAGAACAGAGTTACCTAACAGTCCACATTCTTAATAGTCTTTTAACCAATGGAAAGGGGAAGAGGTTTTGACCTCCTGTTTAAAATGAGGATTATTGTTTTTTCGCTAAGAAAATGATAAAATCATTCATGGGTAGGAAGGGGAACACCAACACGCCTCTTTACTGTACAATTATGTATCAACCAGTTACAGAGAATGCTGCTGTAATTGTATGTTCAGTGTAAGCTATCACTACTGCCTCTGAAGTGCACAGGAGTCAATCTGGAGGGTAATCACTGCAGTAAGATGATGGGCTGGTGATCACCAGCAATTACAGGGCTGTCATTTATTGCAGTGCTGCTCCTCAGCCAAGCTGCCGCGATGAGCATGTTCTTTGTGGACTGCAAAATAAACCAGACCAACTTAACATCACCACAAATGTACTCTAAGCAAATGAGCTCTGATTGATAAGCTAAGACAGCACAGGGCAAAATGCTGTCTCAGACAATGAGAGGTGACTTAAGGTAACTCAGATGACTGTGATTACTCATCTCTTGATAGCCTCCAGCATTAACAGCCTGCGCACTGGAACATTTTATGTTAGTCTTAATATCACTAAGAACTTATTAGGGTTGCTATTTTCATCTTAAAATAAAGAGACAAATTTCATCATCCTGCAGAAAATTTTGATTTAAGAATGAATGTTCTATGGGTACAAAATCTGTTGATATCAAGATGATATAATCTAATTCTCACCTTTTTTAGAGAAATAATATGGGACAACATATAAAAACTAACACATCAAGTGTTTGCATTCAGAGTTAATATTTTGAGCCAAGTACTGATCTTTCTTAAAAGAAGTTCTTAAACTGGGGCAGCAAAGCAGATTTATTCTGAAATTCAGATGTTACAATTTATGTATTAAGCCACAAAGAGATGATCATTAATCCTAGTTCTGACAATAAAAGGCAAACTATCACTTCTCTCTTTGTGTTCTTTAAAAAAGAAAAAACCCAAAGCATCAAAACAAACTACCACAACAAAACAAAAAACATGAGTTAGAATGTTTCTTTGTACAACTGCTGTTTTTTTCCCTTCGCATGACCTTTACAAATTAAGGCTGAACTTGACTTCAAACACAATTTTATTTTCCCTGTAGAGATTATCACTACAATATATGTTCATAAACACGTTGCAGATTTAAAAAACACATTACTGCCTTGTTATTGACAAAGGAAACCAAATTTAAAGTTTAAAACCCATTCTTTAACAAAATACAGTTAATCATCCCAAACCTGTAAGTGCACGTTTCTGGCACACTGTGCACGACTTCGCGTAGCATACTAGAAGGACCAGTTCTCAATGTTACATCAATTCTACACCGGATCTTTTTTTAAACAATAAACCTGCATTCCAAGTCTGCTTTCCAGCAGTGCATATATTCCGAGGGATGCGGGATGTCGTCATGATGCTTCTGCTCAGTGCAATGAAACGAGCCCTTCATAGGCAGACTGACATTCTGACACACAAGATACACTACGTGAACAGTAGGCAACGCAGCTGAGGAACAACGACGTTTTTTTCTGTCAATGCAGTAAGAGACAACGGTGGGTGCCACAACACATACTGAATTTCTGAGCTGCTGAAAGCAAGGCACATACCTGTTCCTTTACAGAAGCCAAAATGGTAGTGGCAGTGGTCTCTGGTTCCATGCCTGGGCCCGTGGAGCTCTCCTGTGTCGTCTGCGGCAGCCCCTCCTCCACCATTGGGGTCTGCTCAGGGGCTGGCATTTCGCCTGCAATAATAATATTTCAAGAGAGTTAACATTTTGAGACAGTGATATTTAAAATTCAGGTTTTCAGGATTATAAATTATCTTCTCTTCTTCCTAAATCCTTTCCAAAGTTAACCAAGTTAGCAGAGAACTGTGTGTCTTCTGGATTATTACGTCAACGTACGTTGCTGTTGCTGTGCTTCACCTTCACGAACTGAAATCAGGATTGCGTACAGAACAGGACTGGGCAGAAGCAAGCAGGCAGTAGGGCAGTTATTGTTAAACAACTATTTTGTGGTAGCTACTAAAAGTAGCAAGATCTGAGAGGAGTGAAAAATACTCGTGTTAAGCGTTACCGACACACAGGATTAGTAAAAGTTTGCCCCACGTGTAGGGTTTAGCATAGAAGAATGACATGTAACAGCAGAATGCTTTGCTTAGGAATAAACCATGGAA
Organism: Todiramphus chloris collaris; assembly: GCA_025345505.1. Classification (NCBI taxonomy): domain Eukaryota; kingdom Metazoa; phylum Chordata; class Aves; order Coraciiformes; family Alcedinidae; genus Todiramphus; species Todiramphus chloris. The sequence goes on along the minus strand of JANVCC010000118.1, from coordinate 760,640 downwards.
GAGACTAATTATGATAATAAAAAGTTAATGGGAATAATGCTTGTAGTATGCTTTTTGCAAAAGAGGAAATGAAACCACTAAAGTTAAACCCATTGCCCTGGGCTAAGGATAGCGTGGAAAAGACCAACAGGATTAGCATTCAAGAATCCCAAGCCTCATCATCACAGAGGCAGGCCACTAACAATGCCAGGACGTGGGGGAAAAAGAAGCAATTCATTTGTTTAACTACCGAAGTCACTATTAAATAATGTGACAGAGAGTTATGAAGTGTTTAATGCTTTGACAATAGCAAGTAGGCAGCTTCTGCACATCTACCGCGCTTTAATTTTGTTCAGAAAATAAATAAATAATAAAAAAAAGAAAATTAAGTTCATGTGGTCTAATGCTAGAAGCAGTCGATATTTCATTTGAGATGAACAAACAAACTCAATATTCCTAGAGGAGCTAAACAGGAAGAGCAGGCTCCTTCCCTTCATTTCACAAAGAGCAAGGAGCACCTTACACTGCGAATGGGCTCCAAGGCTGGGGCCGGACCCCCAAGACCTCTCAGTCCTGACCCATTTTAACCATGACTATCCCTTCTCCACTCTCTGCCCTTTATAAGCTGAGTCAGCACAAAGCTGGGCACACGCCACCCTGAATACCACACAGGACAACCTACACGGTCAGTGGCTGTGGTGGAAAGCCGCGTGTTTCCGATCCGGGTGGAAAAGCAGTGGAGTCGACCCTCAAGAGATCTCCTCCAGAGCCACCCTCCGGGACCTCTCACCCTCCTGGGACAGCGTCTGCTCTCATGCTGTTCAGAGGCTGAGCCCGGGCAAAGCGCCGTGCTGTCAGAGGGCCTCTAGGCCACTACAGGCAGCCTGGGGCGGAGGCGACGAGTGGAAACCAGAAAGGAGAGGACGCGAGAAGCAGCACTCCCATTCTGCTTCACGCGCAGCGGCGCGGGCACCAGGAGAAGGATGGCTTCTGTTCTGCTGAGGAGCCAGTGCAAGCGCACTAGCAGTGCTGTTTATTAACCACGCCGTTCCAGTCTGCTGCCGGAGCGGGCGACACGGCTAGCGCCCACTTCCACAGCAGCCCCCGAGGGAATCAAACAGCAGCCTCGGAGTAACTCGAGCGAGGGGAGCGATGAGGAGCGGCGGAGGAGCCCTGGGGCAGGAGCCTGGTCTCCCACCAGCTCCCACCACTTGGAATGGAAAAAGGGAAGCTGCCTGCAAAGGAGCCTGGCTTGGGCTCAGGCAGTCTCTGGGGAAGGGCCTCTCCTCCCCCCAGCACTGGCCAGGCGACACAGGGAGGCTGCTCAAGAACCTGAGAAGCGCTTGTGCCAACAGCCCACTCTCACCTGAGCCCGTATCACATCTACCTTCTGGAGCAGGGAGGGAGAAACAGCCCAGACACCGTGCTGCTGGCTCTGGCATCAGGATGGCAGGGGGGATCGGAGCACCGTTCATCCCCCGCCGTGCCGCGGAGCGCGCGAGCTCGGCCAAACCCTCCAGCTGCCGGCCCTGCCTCTGCGGCAGAGGCTGGGGACTTCCACGAGAAATACACTCCCACTCATCCCAAAACCAAAACCAACCAACCAAAGAGAGAAAGGGACGTTAAAAAGGGTAACAACCATTTCTTCCCCTGTTAGTCCCTCCCACCCAGCCGATCTCAGACCGTGCTGAACGCCTGTGGGCACCTGTGCCTGAAGGACTCCAAGGTGGGTCTCTTGCAAATGGAACAGAACTTACTCCTAGAAAACAAGATCTCAAGTGACACTCCATGCTGCTTGGCTTCCAGAGTACCACCAAGCGAGTAAGCAGCCACATCGGGCTATTTCTGAAACAGCTGAAGCTTGCAGATGCCAAGGCCCCACAAGGAGATCTCCGTCAGCCAGCCACGACCCCGGCGTCACACATCTAAAGCTTCAAGGCCCCTTGTTCCTACAAGAATCCATTAAAAAGCATTCAAGAAAGCAGAATAAATAAATAAATAAAAACCACCAACGAAAAACCACCTCAGAACATACTCTTACAGTTATATAAGAGGCTCTTGAAAACTCAAAGTGAAAGATGTAACTTCAAGGTTTCAGAAAATAAAAATGTAGTCTTTTAAGGTTTTTAATTGTAAAAATCAAAAACTCTTGCACTGAGCTGTAATAACCCAGAGAATCACAGAAACACATCATGACTCCCTGGGTCATACCTGATCCTTCTAAATCATTTTCCACAGTTCTTCTACAACTACAACTCACTATTTCATGCTTCTAAATGGACTGTTAAATGTGCAAGTATATCATGAAGTAATAAAACTACTCAGTCAAGCTTCTCCTTCATTTAGAAATATTTGCCAAGTCATCCAAATGCCAAATCCCCAAAACTCTCACAAGCTACATGACTTTTTGTCAGAAACGGGCTGCCTTGTCCACACATCCCAGTGACGTCCACACATCCCAGTGACGTCCACACATCCCAGTGACGTCTTCACCTGCACAGCAACCAGGGGAGCATCTGCTGCCTTTTGGGGCTACCAGGTGAGAAGCACGAAGTCCAGAACAATAAATACAGCACATTTTTTCACTAATAAAAATAAGTAAAATATCAGCACTGAATTCTCAACTGTGCAGTTGTTCACACTGGTAGCTTTAGATCACACAGCTATTTAGATGCGTTGTGGTTTAACCCTGTGGGCAGCTCAGCCCCATGCAGCTGCTCGCTCCTCCCCAGTCATTTGGGGAGAGAATCAAGGGGGGGAGTGAGAAAACTCCCGGCTTACAATGAAGACAGTTCAACAGGTAAAGCAAATCCACGTGCATAAGCAAAGCACACCAAGGAATCCATTCACTGCCTTCCACTGGCAATAACCAGCTTGTCCCCAGGTTACCAACACTGCTTTGGTCACAAATCCAAAGTGCAGCCCCATAGGAGCAACGATGAACAAAGTGCCACACCATCCCAGCTAACAGCATGTTGTCGTGGCCATACTTGTAAACTTGCAACTCTTTCCAAAGGGTCAACTATAGTTTACAAAAGATAAGCTATGAGATACCTTAGACACTGAAATCAGTGCAGTATTTATTCCATCAATCAAAAAAGACTTCGCAGTTTCTTTAAGATACATGGGAAGAAAAGCACAGATTTTTTTTAATTTATTTAAAAAGACTTTTTCTGGCCTCTATCTGTGATGTGCCAGAAAAATACTACAAAAATGTAGTAGAAGTGATTCCTTGTAAGTGATCCCTTTCCAAAGATACTGTCTAAATGAATGCTTGAAAAGTGGACTGGCTAAAGACCTCTACAGAAATACAATATAATGAGCACAGATGTGAGACCGTCTCAATTTGTCTTTTCTCTAATTTTATCTGGCATTCTCTTCTCACTCCAGCACTGAAATAACTCTTCAGCCTATCCAGAGTAAATCTCTGTAACAAACCAGGCGAGAAAGCGTACATCTGAACCAGCTGGAAGGTACGGTCAGTTGGCTGAACAGAACACACACCTGATATTGAGTCTAATAAAAACAACACTCAGATGAAAACCAACCAAATTAATTATTAACAAAGATGGCAGTGTTAAATGTACATCTCTCTTGGTGTTAAGAGGTGTAATTAGAGAGCTGTACCCTTCCACACAGGCAGTTGTTTTAACTGCTGTTCTTTCAATTAACACATTCCTTGGCAAAGTTACTCATTTTCTAATCTCGATTTCAAGATTAGACAACTGTTGGCTTTGATCCTACAAACACTTACGTGCATACTTAAGCTAGCACAAACGAGGGGCTCACGCACCCCGACCTCCCACGCGGCCAAGCAGCTGCAAGGAGCGAGAGCTTGGGTGGGTGATGGGGTCCATCGTGGGGAGATGATGCTCTCCAGGGGTCCAGCAAGGGGAGATGCTCTCCAGGGGTCCAGCAAGGGGAGATGCTCTCCAGGGCCCAGCCCCACAGAGGACACAGTCCTCACCACCACAGCTCCGTCCAGGCACGCTGCTCGAGGAAAGGAACTCACAAAGTCCATTCCGATTCTCATATTCACCTCACGGGAACAGGAAATACCAAATGCAGGATTCGTGAGAGCCTTAGAAGCAAGAATGAGTAAACCTTGTGAGGAGTTAATATGAAAACCACTTTCTTCCTTAAACACGACCGGGATTTGAGTGGGCCTGAAGTAGCTACCAGAGAGCTGGGGGGGAATTTTTACAAGAGCTTATAGTGTTACAATGAGGGGTAAAGGCTTTGAAGAAGGTAGATTAGGATTAGAAATTAGGAAGAATTTCTTCACACTGAGGGTGGTGAGACAGTGTCACAGGTTGCCCGGGGAAGCTGTGGATGCTCCATCCCTGGAAGTGTTCACAACCAGGACAGGTGGGGCTGTGAGCAACCTGCTCTGGTGGGAGGTGTCCCTGCCCAGGGCTGGGACCTTGGAACTGGGTGGTCTTTAAGGTCCTTTCATCCCAAACCATTCTATGTTGTACTGGCTGAAGAAACTCCCTGGATTTAGTTGTGTCCCTCACTCCTTTGGGTATGGATAACTGATTCATTATCGGGAAACAAGCAACCAGACTTCATCCCTCAAAACATTAGGTTCAGAGTTATTTTGGCTGCCTCTTGTGCCACTGCCCAGCAGTTAGATGTCACCCTGAACGGGAGACTGTTTCTACATCTATCTGAATCCTCATCCCTTACAACCCTTTGCCACAGTGCCACAGCCACCTGCAGCCAGCATGGATGTGGGGCTGCTTTCTACAAACCGTACGCATTTATAAACGCACCTTAAAGCCTCCTCGTGTTCCAGCTCTTCTAATTCTCAAGTTGCTCCTGCGCATTAAAGATACTGAAATCTATGGTGCACTATTGAAAACTCAGAAAACGCATTTTACTGTTCCACTGCTCTGTGCAATACATTTCAATACATTTCAGGACACCTTATTCCCCTCTTAAAATTACTGAATACGAGAGAAAAGTTCACAGATGTAAGTTCTCTGCTGTAGCAAAGAACGCACCAGAACTGAAAGGCTTCAGCGTTTTGAGATGATCTTTTGCTGGATGTTGCAGAACTACAGATCTGCGAAGGGCCTAAGCAGGTCCAGTACAGCTCAAACGGGCAGCCGAGATCCTTTGAGGTTCTGGGGGGATGAACAGCACATAAGGAGAACAAAAAGAACTGGCTGCTGTCTTCAGTGCACTTCAGCCTCTGATAAACAGAATGTATTTCCAATCATTTCAATATTTCCTCAGAAAAAATGTTAAATGCTGCACCTTGCACCATGTGTCTGAGACCTAGTCCGAATTTGGAAATCCCCTATTTAAAAGTAAAGGACAAAAGAATAGAAGCGGTGACAATTTAGCTCTAGCCTGGCCTGCATTTACTTTTTCACACTAGAGGAGTGCAGAAGGAAGAAGAAGCTGTTCAGTTTGAATTCTCTAGCCTGCAATACCCTGCAGTAACTCTGAAAGCAGCAGTTTTCCCATCCTCTCTGCAGGGGAGGCTCTGAGGAAACCAAGCCATCAAGAAGAGACAGCTTTTAACCCAAGGAGCGTGGGGCAGAGACCACCTCTTCAGGCAGCCACGGGGCTCGCTCGGGTAACCGGGGCGTGAGCAGCCGGGGCAGCTGTCCCTATTGCCCCCGGCACACCGGAGCACCCACTCCCCAAAGCTCCCCGCCGCTCACCCTGGCGCGCGGGCAGCACACCTCTGGCACCCCAGCGCCGAGGATGGGGCAGATTCGACCCCTGCCTTTAGCGGGCTGCCAGTCCTGGCTTTCCTGCCCGTCCCCGCAGCACGCGGCCAGCTCGTAGGTTGCCAAAAGGGCAATTCTTTTGTGCCTGATCACACGGTCACACGGCTGCAAAGCAAATAGGTTTGGCGAGTTCATCTGACACAGAGCTATGCTTCTGGGGTGGGTGGGGGTACGCTTCTGAACCAGCTGATCTTGCAGCCATATAGGCACTGATGCAAGAAAGGAGCAAGAACCACAGCTGAGGAGAGATGAAATATGGGAAGCCACTGAGCTGAGGGCAGGAAACCATGCTTTCATTCTGCATTCTCACGTGTCTCGACTCCCCACCTCTCACTGCTCCTCCTGTTGCTTTCTTAGAGAGATGCAGACAGTTCTGCCAGCACCAAGCAATCCCTCCCCTCGTAGCGCAGGCCCAGTAAGGAGACAGACCTTTCCAGGTCCCTGCAAGACAGCAGAAGTGGTGCTTTCCCACAGGTTCCCACTCACTCCCCTGTATTCCCCTTGCCTTCCTTACGCAGGTTATTCTCCCAGGTTTTCTCCCTACCTGTGTTCTCTATTTCTGACTCTCCCATTTCTGACCCAAAGCCAGCAGTCACCAGAGTAATTTGCTCTGGAGAGGTAATATAATTCTTATGAACACTGGCAACTAGGATAGGCTAGACTGTATCTATTTCACAAGGGAGGCATGAGAAAAACAACAAAAAACATCACTAAAAATCCTCATATTTATCTAGCTACAAGATTAACCCAAGCAACAGGAGTAAACCACCAGGGACATCAGACAATATTCATTAGTATGGAAGGAAAAAGCTCCAATAAGCTAAAATCAACCTGCTGGGACACTGACATGTTATTTATTATCCGTTACTCTTATAAATCCACACTTAAGCAACAAGACAAATCTCAGCTCTCAGTCAAAGATTCCTCTTTTTTCCATCTTTTGCAGCGTAAGTGAAAGCCAAAACGAGACTGGCTACATTTCTACAGTTTTTAGCTGAAGACATGATTAAAATGTATCTGATTTTCTGACTCGCTCCGCAGACATGTCAGTGCACTCGTAGGTGTGAGCGTTCCTCCCGCTCCGGGGATGCAGCGCTGCTCACCCTCAGCCCGGGCAGGGATTTGCTTCCTGAGCCACGTGCACTCAGACTGCGCATCCTGCCGGCCAGCCTACAGTCGTGTGTTTGGGAGAAAAGGCAGCGGATGACAATTTATCCACCAGCAAGGATGAGGCAAGCAATTAAAAATGGATTATGGGAGAGATGGCTCAAACGTGTACATGAAAAACAGGTTTTAAAGTTGCCAAGTGCCGTTAAGTCAAGATGCTTCAAACATCACTCTGCAGGCTGCGCTTTCTGGTAAGACACCACTTCTCCTTATGGACATGAGTACCGCAGAAGTTTTGTTCATGTGGGCTTAAGGATGAAAACAGGGAAGAAAATATATTATCTGATGGAAACACGGAAGAAACTGCCTTACTCTGCAGTGCCAGGATGAAAACTCAGCAGCACAAGCCTGCAGACAGAGTCCCGCAGTAACAAAAGGAGCCTACGAGTAACTGATACGCCGCCTGAGAAACGTGGGAGATGCCTTCAACTGTCTTATTGCTAAATTTAGCATCTTGCTCACCCCTTTTTCTTTTCAGGATACATTTTTTCTCTCTCTTTTTATGTATCTTTTAAATTTATTTAAATACATGCAGGCTCAAAAGGCATTTAGTGTTACATCCTTTTAAAATGTTAACAATGATTACCCTGGCTTTTGGATAACTGTATTTGTTCCAGCTGCTACTAAAAGACAGCCTTTTTGTGGGTGGTTTCTGGGGTTTGTTTTTTTTTTTTGGCTGATGGCTACATACTTTAACTCCACTCCAGGGAGCAGGCAAGATTTTACATCCGCAAATCTCCAGTCGTAACATGTTCACAAGATTAATATTTTCTATAGCTTTCAAACTAACCATTCACCAGAAGAGATCAGACAGATAGAGCAAACCAACTGTTTTCAATAAAGGCATATTTATGATCATATCCTTCATGGCCTGAGGCACCATCTGTAGCTCACCTTAAAGAGGCATCTTTGTCATCTGAAGGATGTCTGGAGAACGTTCACGCTTCACAAACGTATCAAGTACCACAAGCTAGTTGGCAAGAAGTAGCATTTTCAGTAGTTGAAGTCAACAAGTCTCCACTCCTTAAAGAAAAGGCAAAGGACAGAGCCCAGATCTGAACCTTTCCTTTGGACCATCCCAGGTCTGCATTGCCCTGCTCTGTTCCGAATCCACTGCCATTCAGAGCAGCCCCATCAAGCACAGCGCTCCAAACCCGTTCCGCAGACCAGCAAACAAACAGCAGACTTATCTCAAGGGATAAAGTCCAGCCCTATCCTCACGTAGGCGGAAGGGGAGGAGGGGTACGTAGCATCACAGAAGGATTTCAGGATTTCCAAACAGACTGTCAGGTGACAAACGCATTCATCAGCCATTCACAGAAGGATAAAGTCTTAATTTGGCGTTGGAATATTCTCAATTACTTCAGGGTGTGAAGCCATTCAGAACCAACACCACGCAAGGAGACGACTTCAGAAGCGCGGGAGCCGAGAGGCTGCAGCGTGCGCACGCTGCCCTTCTCAGCCTGAAAACTCCCAGAAACCAGGAAACGGGAGTTCAGCTGAGCACAGCTGTCAGGGAAGGTGCAAACACGACCAAGCAGAACAATAGCTGTCGCTGCTGTTCGGTACCCACTTGTATTTTCTCCTAGCCCTGTGAAATTATCACTGAGGTATTGTTCTCTATATAATTGCTAGATGTAATGCACACTAACCGTAGGCAGATACCTTTCAAATGGAAGCATTACAAAGCCAGATTTATTCTGTATGCGTTTATAAAAGTATGCTTCCTTTGTCATAACTATAGGATATATATTCCAATATGCTATTATTGGAAAAGTAGTTCTATAAACAATTTCCGCAATGCTAAAAATGCACAGCCATCACCACATTCCAAAAGACAGCTCAGAGTCAGAGACTTCCACAGCTCCCCTGCTTTGCCAGTGCAAGTCTGGGAGGGATGTGGTGTAAGGTGTACCTCTGAGATGGCCTGGAACCAGACGTGACCAACCCCTGCTGCATCCTGCCTTCAGAAAATAACCAGAGCAGAGCAGCACCGCGATTGCACTGCTAACCTCGCCTGCTCTCACCCACCCCGCAGTCCCACCTCTGCACGCAGAGCCGCGGCTCCCAACGAGCCACCAACCTGATGCAGCTCACAACAGGTTCAGCAGCGGCAAAAACCCAACTGTGCCCTTGCAAAACTTAGAAACTGATGATGTCAAAAGTTCTGCTTTTACTCGGGACACACTTACAAGTTCTTTAATGCAACCTATGGTGGTTCTTGCTCAAATGACTACTACTGAAATGTCAAATTCATAAAGACCGGCTGGGGAATACCACTGTCCTCTAACAAACACGGCCATGCATTCCCAAAAGGTTTTACTACAGTGAAATTCTATGCTTTATTCTTACTGTTCTGAACCAGAGCTGCACAGCAAAACTCTGCTGCTAAGAACGCTCTACGTGCAAACTTGTGTATTTAAGAAATGAAGCTTTTGCTGCTCTCCAGGCTAGAAGCTAAAGAAAAGCTGCATGTAGTAGCAAACTCTACAGGAATTAGGCAGAGTCTGGCTTTTAAAGCTGATTCTACCAACACTTCCCTGAGTTCTCCAACATCCCCCAAAAAGAGTTATCACGGGTATTAGTTTTCTGAGGCATATTTGATTTTGTTTGCTCTTTAAGCCCTGGTAGCAGGGTTACATGTAACTCTACAGACACAGAATCGATACGAATTATTCCTACCAAAATGAACCATAGTGCTGGGTTAATAGCTGGGCTGTGCTCTTACAGGTCTTTTCTAACCTAAACAATTCTACGATTCTATAGGCCTTCCCATCCGAGGGGGCAGATGCTAGAAGCGTAGCTATAAAGTCAGACACACTCAGGTTAAAGTGTCTGTCTAGGCAGCTTTTTTGCAGAAGCGCCGGAAGGGAGAAAAAGTCAGGTCAATGGTACATTAAATAATGTCAATAATTTTAACCACGCTCTGAAATAGATACTCACAGTGCAACATGTAAACAATTCAGTGTATAGCACCGAGAAAATTCAGAGGGATAGAAAACCATACACTGAAGGAATGAAGATTGTTTGGAAATGGTCAGGAAGGGAAATGAACACTGGCTGATGGCAAACGGTTCAGGGTTTCCACTAACGCTCAGCAAAAACAAGAAAGTCTCAGACCAGCATTCACAGGCTTCCCGTTGTGTGAGGCACTGCATCTATATGCAGCACTCCACGATGATGCTAAGATGTGATTTTCTTCTCTCAATGCAAAACATTTCTTCCTGTAAAATCTGCTACAGGCATACAATTTTGTTACGAGATGGCAATATTTTGCATCAAAGTTTACCAGCTGGAGATGCAATTTGCATGGCTTTCCTGCCCCTCAGTTCCTGAAAGACTGATAATATGACTCAAAAGTATTTCAAAAGCTCAAATCCAAAGTTTCACAGGCACCTCAAATACTGGTCAAAACAACATCATTCTTATTTCTACCTTTTAATTCCCTGCCCTGCATTCTAGGCTAATTTCTGAGCAGGGAAAATCGAGCACACTAAAACCAGTCACAGGCACTAGGACTTCAAGTGGTGAGAAATAGCATGGATTTGTCAAGAGCAGACTAGATCAAATCTAGTTAATTTTGTTCTACGACAAGAGCACTAGAAGAAATAAATCTTGAACGTAAAGCTTTTGACACTGCCACAAGGCCTTCTGACAAGCAGCCTGGGTAGCGTGGGTGAAAACACTGTGGGGGAAGAGAGACAACCAGAGTAACTTGCTAGAAAGCTGCAATCAGAGCAGTAGTTGGCAGTTCCCTCAAGTCAAAAGAAGGCTCGAAATGGGGCTCAGTCACCAGTACTGCCCAGGCACAGGCACCTGGGGCAGCAGATGAAGAGTCTTTTAGCCTGGAGAAAAGCAGGCTCAGGGGAGACCACCTCACTCTCTGCAACTCCCTGACAGGAGGCTGGAGCCAGGGGGGGAGCTCTGCTCCCAAGGAACAAGGGACAGGACAAGAATGAGCCTCAACTTTCCCCAGTGGACGTTTAGGTTGGAGCTGAGGAACAATTTCTTCAACCCCTTGAGGGTTGTCCAGGGCTGTGCCAGGCTGCCCAGGGCAGGGGTGGAATCCCCATGATCCCTGGAGGGGTTTCCAAGCCATGGAGGAACAGTTGGACTGATGATCTTGAAGGTCTCTTGCAAACAGAACAATTCTATGAAAGCTGGAACCACTGTCAGCACTTTGCAGACCATGGCTGGGGGCAGGGGACCACGCCATCACTGCGTGGTGGGGCCAGCGGTAGAGATCTGCATGGCAGGACAATCTAGTTACAAATGAGTGCTGAGCTCAAAACCAGTGGATCTCAACTCAACCCAAATGCTGAAGTTTCTCTGTCAGTCCCAGTGATACCCACTGATCTTGTGTTACCTCCACACACATCATCCTGCCTTCCCTGTATTCAAGTTCACCCCGGCTACAAAGACAATCAAAGTCCCGTGCTGTAACAGAACAAACGTACAGAAGACATCCAGCTAAACTAGTAAGACCACAGTTCTGTGGGAAACAACACGAAGCTGGGAATGCCTGTAATCAAAGCACATTTTCCTGAGACAAAGGGGGAGAAAATGAAAATAAAGCAAGCACCTGATTTATCACACCCGCTTACTTTCCATTTCCCACTGCACTGCGACACACAATCTCCCCAGCCTGCTCACCTGGAGAAGTATATCCAGACTTGTGCACCCAAGCTCAAGTTGGATTAATCGAAAAGTCAGAAGAGAGCAACCAAAGATATGCACATTTTACGTAGGAGTTGCTTGTGTTTGGCTACAAAACAGAGACTGTGGGGAAAAGTGGTAACAGATGAAATACTGAACTCGCTGCAGGAGAGACAAAACAATAATCAAGGATAATATCTGAAAGCTACTTCTATCTCCTTGCAGGTATCAGGCAATATCAACGACATCAATTATTTCAGTGTTACTGTCTCTTCTAAACAGGACACAGGGGTGCTCTGCCCCCTTCCAGATTCAAATCCTTTCCATAACCAGTGATAACTGAAAAAAATCAAATGCTCAGAGTTCGGATTTAGACATGACTGACAATTAATAGTCAAATCAACAACTCCAGCACCAAAAAAGTTACACATGTAATCAGTTATTTTCACCATGCTTTCATTCAAAGCTCAAAATGAGGGGTTTAAAACACAGCTATCAAAAGCGAATCCTCTCAATAATGTGAAGCAGTTACAAATTACACAATTCTAACTCTTAAAAACCACAACAATTAATTGCTGTTTAGGGGATTTCCACTTCCAACCCAGAGAAAGCCTGCTCTTGCTTGCACTCTGCAAGGCCAGGAGCACATCAGTGTAGGAGCTCAGGAAATGCACTCACGGATGACAGCAGCAGCAAAGAATGCGCTTCCAGAACTTGCAAGATTGCTCTTTCGCAGCACGCTTAAATAGGAGTTGTAGTTAGAGGCACATCTTTCGATTTTTAGAACGTCTTACTTAAGCTTCATAAAAATCCATACGGTTTCGGATAGCTGGTATTGAACTGAACCTTCTGAGCGCTGCGAAGGAAGGAAGAGGAAGCAGCTGAGCAGCGGGCAGGAAAGCACCCCAGGCCAAACAATGCCCAGACAGCCAGCAGCGGAGCGAGGCGCTACAACCAGCCCCGCTTGGAAGGAAGGAATCAACACCCACATTACTACAGCACAGGAAAATATCGGTGACACGCATCCCTCGGGCTCCCTCGCCCCGCAGGGTTCCAGCGCGGTGCCGCCTGGCAGTGGCTGGTTCTCTTTCAGGGCTGCGGGCAGCGGGATGAACTGCAGATGGCAACAGGACACGCAGCCCCCTGAGCGCGTTCTGGCCCTTTATTGGGAGGGAGAACCCTTCAAATCCACGCGTTTTCAAAGGGAGATCTTCAGCAAAGGCACGGAAGAGACCCTGCAGAGGGTTTGACCTCTTTTTCCCCTAAGGCTTACCTCGTTCATTCTGTTAGCTGGGCTCTCGCGGGCCAGGCGGGTGAAGATGCAAAGGCCGGAGCAAATGGCAACGCGCCCAGCGAAGGGGGGCAGAACCAGGCTGGAAAGCCTACCTCACACTGCTCTGGCTTACCCAAAGCAGACAGCGCTTCACCTCCTTTGCCAAACACAGGCACGATAAAAACTTCATGAAAAATGTCTGCGTTATGTAGTCTGCACATCATTACTTCTTTAAACAACATTGTTAGAGAAGTTGCTTCCTTACAATGGCAAATACAGTTTGTAACTTGCTTCTCCATAGTAATGCTGCTAGTTAATGCCAAGTAACTCTCAACACACCTTCTGATGAAGACTGTTAAAAATCTTCTTTTTAATGCTTTAAAAATAGACTTCAGCGAGGCTATTAATGCAGACTTCATTCAGATCAACATGTCCAAACAGGGCAAGGTAAACACACGCTCACATACAACCTTGTCCCGCTTTCATCCGGTGTTAACACCGGAGCTGTTGCTGCTTGTTAACATCCTCTCGGTGAGCCACAGGAAGGATATGTGCCCAACTGTTCTGTCACACACATGGAATAAGCCAAAAGTCCCTTAACTTGTCGCTTACGGTCCCCTTAGAAGGTAGCATCTATTTGTAACTGAACTGGTAGAGCAACGCGCCCAGGATGTTCTGCAGAGCTTCTGTCCTCAGGCTGGTGAGGCAGCACCAGGGACCTGATCTGGGCAATGCCTGCATCTGACACGGGCCAGCCACTGCTGGACAAAGCACTGGTGTCTGCTGCAGAGAAACGCAGGCACAGGAGAACTTCGCACCGTTGGTAACCCAGCCCAGGACAACCTAGGCTTCCTCCCAGGAGGACTGCCCTGACCACAAGGCAGCACTGCCAGCCCTGGGGACAGCGGGAGGACCTCTGCACCATGCTGTGCCAGCCCTGGGGACAGCAAGGACCTCTGC
>JANVCC010000118.1:733368-746851 GCA_025345505.1 Todiramphus chloris collaris | reverse complement strand
CCACGCTGTGCCAGCCCTGGGGACAGCAAGGACCTCTGCACCACGCTGTGCCAGGCATGCCTGTGCTGCAGGCACTGGACTCGTCTCCACGGTGAGCCTGGTGCTGGGGAGACAGCCCTCATCCCAGGGAAGCCAAACTGAAATTTGTTCAGCATCAAGGTCCTCTCTGCTCCTATCCTCAACAGGAACTACAAATACCAAGTGTTTAAAAGAAGGAAAATGTAGTAGAACTGTCATGGGACAAAGCTCTGACAGGCTGGTTACTTGTTCTGTACTTGTCACCAACAAATACCTCACAGGGGTGGGCTGAGTCTTTAGACCTCATTATCCCCAAGTAAGTCTTTGTGAAACACTTTGTGCGCTGGCACGGCCACGTGAACTTCAGGTTTCACGCTGAATTCTGATGATCTAAGCTCACCGATGACCCAACTGCAAAAGATGGAATGACTTGTGTCCATGCCATGTAAAGCACGCTCAAAGATACAAACTTTCAGAAAAAAAAAAAAAGTCTTCCTTAATGAACTACTGATTCAGTGACTTTACAACAGACGGGTTTGTGGTATTTCCAATTTATTAGATATAAACTTAATCCATCGGTGAACTAAGACCCACTGATCAAAGCAAAACTCGAAAGACAGGAGTAGTACAGGTATTCATTTCATGGATATGGTGGTGAAAGAGCTATTAAATCAATCAGAAAGATTATTTACCAAAACCCTCAAGCCCGAAAGACAAAACAGAAAAAAAATCAGTTGCCAAAATAGCCAGGGACCACATTGTTATGGACTGGATTAAATTTCAAATGGAAAGATAAGTAGGCAGACCTGTAAGTGAAGTCATCGATTTGAGAAGAACAGCTCTTACAAAACAGAACACAATGTGGTAAAATCAACCAGCTGAGCTCAGCAGAGCGCTCCGATGCCAACGCTACCGAACAAAGCCCTGGCTATCCAAAGAAGTGGAAGGGGTGGCAAAGAGAAGCACGCAGCGGACAGCTAAGCCAACAAAGATTTACTTATCTGGGAAGCACATCTACTTTAAGAGAGATACAAGTGAAAGAAGAGAGCACCCTAAGCGGAGAGCAGAAATCTACACATCGATGAATTTTCAGAAATGTTGTTTTCCAAGTGGGATAATAATGGAATTCTGTGGAAGTGACAGCCAGCCAAGCCAAATGACACTGGCTAGAGCAGCAAAGAGATTCCAAGAGTAGCAAACCCATGCGTCTGTAGAGAAAACACAGTCAGGTAATACGCTACCAGGTACCTAAGACAGAACAAGATAAACAGGTATGTTGTTATGGAAGACCTCAAAGAATTAATCTTGTTGCTGTTCTTTACCCAAGCTACAGATGGTGACCAGTGAAAGTTTCTGTAAGAGCCGATACGCTCGTCACAAAGCTACTGGTGAGAAGAATGTGGACTCGCTAGCTGTTCCTGGGAGATGGCCACAGCAATGACACTTCGTGCCATTGCAGAGCACATCAAAACACATTTCCAGCAGAGACTATGAAGTGTTGCTGCCATTATAATGAAGCACAAGTTAACCCAGTGCCAGGCACAGGTCTTGTTTCTCACATTTGCAGCTGGTTGTGCTGGTCTGACTGAACTCAAAGGCTGTCATGAGGATAAAGGGAAAAAACCCTCTTTTTTGACAGGCAGAAACCTTACAAAACAGAGACTGAGGAGATACTGCTTCCTGTTAATACCTGGGGGTAGAAATGAGCATGAGGGGAGATTTGAGAGAAGATCAAATAGGTCTTGAATGACCATAGAGAAAAGTATCTCTGTAATTATAACTTGGGAAGATTTTCAGTGCAACAAACATCTTGGGGAAAAGCACCCTGAGTAGATCACCTGAGAACAGAATTATTGGTGGCTGTTTTCTTCACAGCTGTAACTGCACTGTTAGGACCCTTAGAGTGGATTCCTGTCATACGAGCACACACGATTTATTTTTTCTTATTTATACAAATGAAGTCACATAGGGGAAGCCCAACGACTTCAGTGACACAGCTGAAGCAGCAGAAAGCAGCCCGCTCCTCTGGGAGCTGTTTACGGTCAGTATTGTTTTGATTCATATCCTGTTGGCATCTTTGCAACTGGGAAATGTTAAGGTCAAATGAAGGTGATTTGCTTGCTTTCCTTCTGTGGTTGGGACGGTTCAATATTCTCTTGAATAAAATATACACAAATATCTTAGTAGCTGAACAAATACCTTGGTAGCTGAACATTAATAATCAAAGCTATTACTACATTTAGCATCCACCCATAGCACTCTGACAGCACCAAGTACATCTGGACATCCATGGGATTTTTAGAATCACGTGTCCAGGTTCCACCACGTTTAAAGGGACAAACTGGCATTTCAAAACAATCAGTTCAAGCCACTGCATCTCCCTCTCCTAGTTTTTCAGTAGGACAATATTTTGGTTTAAGATCACCTGGGATTAAGTGGGGATCCGATCCTGTCTGTGCCATGAAGGTGGTCAAGCAGCTCTAACCAATGCAAAAGCAGCAGCGCAGGAGAAAATCTGCACGGTTGTAGCTGTGTCATGAGAAATGATAACTTGCTCAAGGAGATGCTGGATGCCCCTGTCCCAAGTAAACTCCACGTGTAAATACCATTCTAGTTGAAGATAATGTACAAACTTACACATAAATCTATACTGTAGGAAGTCTGACAGTCACATAATCTTTCATCCAGATGAAGACATGATCTTGACACTGGCCAGGTGAGGAGCACAGTCACTGCATTTCCCCATACATGCTTTGAGATAAAAAAAAGAAGGCAAAAGGGAAATAAAGGTGGGCATTAGCACCAGGACATCACTGTTGCTAGGTCTGCTTCCAGTACAATGGATGAGGTTAGCGATACTGAGCACCAGCTCTACCTTCAAGGAAAAGCTGGAGGGAAAGCTAATGTGCACTTAAAGCTGAAAAGGTACAGTCTGTCTTCAGCTTGGATTGTCCCATCTCAATCAGAGGCCAAAAAAGCCCAAATATCAAATGGAAGTAATAAATACAGCTACCCACGAGAACTTCAGAAAGCAACACTGCACCAGGCTGGAGGTTGGTCTAGTGTGATATCTGACTGACAGTGGCCTGCAGAAGACAGAGATGCTCGAGAAGAAAGGACGAGTACACAGATCTGTATGCCCAAATCTCTCTCCCAGACACTGCAAGGAAACCAGCTGGCTGTACAAACAAGGCAGCTTCCAACCTTGGATTACTAGGTTCGGCTGGATGATGGGAATTTAATGGTAAGGCAGCTAAAATGTCCCAATGTACAGTATCTTTTAAAATGGTGCAGAAAATGGAGGACTGTTTTGGAGGAACAGAGAATACTGGCTGTTTCCCAGGTCCCATCTCCCCCGCCCTCCAGATTCTGTAAAGAATCTTCTTAAAACCTTTAAACACAAGTGCCAGGTTCTTGCAACAAAAGATGCTGCTGAACAGCAGTTATTCATCTGTTGTCTGGAACCAGAACTTGACTCCGAAACACAGGCCAAGCAAGCTTAAGAGTTTTGAATTTCAATAGACGATTCTCTTCCGTAAGGATTTTCACCTGATGCCTTAGTTTAAGAAATTACAAAACCCAATGACAAGTGTAAATATAAAAGACATCAGTACAATGGGAGGGTTGATAAAAGGCATAAAAAAATAAGCCAGTTATGAAGGTTGCTCAGTTATCACAACTACATGTTTGCTCTCCTCCAGTTTGAGGCTGTTATCGATTGCCAGAGCAGAGGCTCCGCAGTTGGTTGGTAATTAGTTAATTAACATTACTGTTTACTCATACTGGGGGGGGTCGGGGGAGGACACACCACACTTGAACTTCCAGAATTAGAAGGCATTTTTGCACCCAGAATAAAAGCCTCTAACCCAGCTGTAATTCTGTTCTACAAGCAGATCCCGTTTTAAGCGAGGAGACTGAAGCTGAGGCAGCCTCCTCCAGATCCTGGGCAGGGAGGGAAGGAAGGAGCAGAAAGGGAGCTCGTGCAGCAGTACATCCTGTCTCCCTCCCTCCAACATGTTTAAGTTTGCCCATCTAAAGTCTTGGAAGTGAGACAGACACGCCAAGTATTTTGAAAGAGAAGCCTGAGCAGGCAGGTGGCCGTTTGCCACGCAGACAGCAGGAACAGGCTTTACCAACCGACGGCTCCCTTCAGCCAGCTGGGGGAAAAAGTTCACTTCGGATCATACAGAGCCAGTGAGTAGCTCCAAGAGAAGCATGAAACACGGAAGGAGTTTGATGCATAGCATTAGTGGCTGTTGATTGTGCAAGAAAAAAAAATCTCGGCAAGGAAAAGAATGCGTTGGATGGCTGGACCGTCAGAGGAAGGATCTCTGAGCTGCTGCTGTGCTGACAAGGCCACGGAAGGAGGAGCTGACAGGAGGTTTCACACGGTGACGTTCTGCCAAAGCGTGATCAATCTGGGCTCCCTTTCACGAGGAGGAGATAGCACCGACGCCTCGAGACGCCAGAAGCGCCTGCAGAGCGAGATACTTTGCTTTCACAATACTCAATCATAACACACAGGTTTGAGAACAATCAATCAGCCCTTGTTCAGTAAACACCAGGAGAAAAGCCCAACAAACACTGAGAAGCTGAGGACTCGCAGGTGTTGTTTAAAGCAACCAAACCAGCAGTTTCAAACCAATCTGCTGCAGGCAGCAGCAGGAAGGGTTCCACTGGTGACAACGCGGGGTTGTTATTATTTGTACTGACATGTCCTGACATTAAAGTTGGATGCACATTAACTGGCCTACCAATCTGATATTTTCCATCAACTGTTTTAATCTGTACACAGGAATAAGCAATTAAAAACTGAGCTGTTAATCAGATGGTCTTAGTGAAACTATTAAAATGTCAACATGAGAAAATACCATCAGGCAGTTTGCAATGTTACACATACAAAGCAGCACTTCCAACTTTCTACAGCAAAAATTATCTGGAATATTCCCATGATAAAATACTTCTGTTCTGTTGTAATATGATGCCTGTGATGCTTTCAGATGAAGGGGAAACACAGGAAAACTCTGGAAAAATTACAATAACTTGAGTTGCCTTTGCTGTCTAAACCGGAAAAATAATGGTGTTTTCCTTTTCTATTTCAAATTTCAGTCCTTCTGAAATGTATTAATATATAGAATAAATCAATAGACTAGCAATAGAAGACAGCATTAATACAAGGAACTATGCCTCTAAAAGAGCATTTGCTGAAACTCAAGTAAGGTCAGGCTTCCCAGACCTGATGAACTACAGGCTTCCTAAAAGCAGCAAGCTCTGACTGAAGGTATCTTCTTGTACATCTATTACAGTAAAAAACAAAAAGATGTAGACAAAAGTGTAGTCACTATGAATACCAATAAATACATTAATAAAACCAGTTCTCTTCCTACACCGAGTAAATTTTTAGGTGTTATTAGTGCAGGGGGTCTTCCTGCTCCTTCCTAAGCACTCTGCAGGGTCTGAAACAAAACTCAGTAGCTTACCAGACAAATATAATTCCTACCTTCTGCCTGCCTTGCTAATTCACCAGAGTTTCAGATGCTGAGTAACTTTGGGGTGGGGTTTTTTTTTGTTGTTTGTTTGGGGGTTTTTTGTTGTTGTCGGTGGTGTTTTTTAGTTTTTATTTCACAGACAGTACATGACTTGGCAAACTTTTTGTGTTGCTTAATAATGACCTCTGTGTTCCAGAACAATACTAAAGAACTCTCTCACTATTGGAAGACCGATTACATCAGCCTGAACAAAAAAGCATCCCATGATAGGCAGTGTTATCCACTAGAACTTCAGAACTTCCCTAAAAAAATTCAAGCCTTTGAACCGCAGTAAGTTTTTGTGTCAGTCTTTCTAGTCTGTGAAGAATTCTCAACAATGATTTTTAAAAGTCCCTTCTGGAAAAGAATGTATTTTATTAAGGTAAAATCTCCCAAATCACAGTGTATGCTGGTGCTCTGACTTATGCTAAGAAACAATGGCAAAACAAGGAAAACTTAGTAATTTCCTTGCTTTACTGGATGCAGAACAAACGGACACATCTCACAGATCTATGAGCCCGTCTGAAACTTCGGGGGTCAACGTTCTTTCATCTCCTGTTTAAAATATAAACACACCCCCAGAAACAAGTGATGTATTGTATGAATCATCTCATACATCAATATTTTCTATTTCAGCTAAACCATGGCACTGGTTATTTTGATTACATGAGTTATGAGGACAAAGCTCGGTGTGGAGCATCCAGAGCAGCAACAGATGGAGAATCCTGCTAGCGCACCGCTGACGGAGGCTGCACCAGATGATAGAGACCAGCAGCTCACAGCTATCACTGCCTCACAAGCACCCTGGATGAGGGGACGTACTGCAAAAAGTCAATATTCTTGATATCTCCTCCTCCACTTGTTTCACCTATCTGCTTAAGTTCTGCCCTTGTGTTTCTAAGCTCTACTGAGCCCTGATTTCCCTCTAATTCACAGGAGGGCATGTTGTTTGGAGTTTAGGCACTGTTACAGCACAAAGGAAATCTCCTTTCATGGTATGCTAGCACCTTGATACTGCTGTCTTCTTTCTTAATTAAAAAAAAATAAATCTGGCCATGCTGTTTTCAAATAAAAACAAGACAAAAATAGTAACTCTAAAGATCAGTCTCCTCATTTATCTTTAGACACCATGCAAGACTCGAGTAGGAATCTGCAAAAGTCAATCAGTGAGCGAACAGGGTCAAACACCTGCACACAGAATTCCTCCAGCTGACACCAGCACCTCGCTGATCCCGAAGCCCTTGAAATCCACTGCATTACAGACACCACCTTGCTGGGGTTTTTTTGTAAAAGATATGAAACACTTCATTTCTAAACACGTCACACTGACGTGGAAGTTGAGGACTTACTTGTCTGACACTTGCAGAGATCAATGATTTTAATTTTTTTTAATTGGAATTCTCACAAAAGGTGGCACTAGAAAGTAAGAGAGTTAAGTGCAAATAGAGGCATCATACTGGATGTCAGCGTACTGGGTAAGGTGTGTCGGTACTGGCGTGGCGTGCACAAAGAGAACCAGGAGGAAGTGCCTGGGAATTTGTATCCTGTGCTTTTACTGCCTCAGGAACCGACGTTCCAAAGGGCAGCTCCGGAGAGCAGCGCGTCCAGAGCTGAGCCATCTGCACACAGCGGTCCCGGCCCGCCGCAAGCCTCCGCTGAGCGTACGCCACGCGGGCAGCCCCATCGGCCCCTCGCGAGGATACGAGCTGTCGTCGGCCAGATTCACCTTCATGAGAGCAAATGCACAAATACTCGATTCTCACGCTGGACGGTGGCAGAAAACTCTGCCAGTACAGGAGGGCGAGGACCGTCTATTGGGAAGGGCAGAGATTTCCCTTCGGAGCGCTGAGGATGCGCTGCCTGCCACCGCCGCCCGGGTGGGAGGAGGGCAGGAAGCCACAGCAGCTCAAAAGGCTCTTCCAGCTGAGACGGTGTGATTAAAATCATTTAAAGGGAATGAAAACGTTGATTAGTGCTTTTCTGTTTGGGCACAAGTAACGCAAATGCTTTCGAGTGCATTTCTACAAAAAAGTTAGGAACGTAGCCCAGGTGATGGCCTGAAGCTTTCCACACCACGTCTGTGCCACCACCAGCTTTTGTTCGGGAGGTGAAGGGAGGAAAAGTTTTTGGCACCCACGCAAACAAACAGAAATCCAGATTTTTTCTGACGCTTCTTCCCTGTTCCCTGCAGCTGAACCTCACCTGAGAGGAGACAACGTCTGGCACCGCACACTCCAGCGCCTCCTTTTCTGCACTTGCTCCCCAGATCTCAGCTACTTCCCACCCTGCCTGGCACTAGAGAAACCACTCCCACCTTCTTGCCTCCAGCCCCTTCACCTCCTCCCAGGACACCCTTCCTCTTGCTCCCGCTGCCCCTGGAGATGGCTCCAGCTACGCCAGGGACGTTTACTGGAGCTAGGGACGTTTTACTGGGCTGAGCTGGCTCTGTGCTGCTGCGAGCCAGCATGAGTGCTCTCCAGACAAGAGAATCCCACCAGAGCTTTCCCACCTACTGCTCCGAGATGTACCCTGCTCATAAGGGAGCAGGGAACCCCTGGTTATGGATTCAGCCAGCAAGAAAGACTGGCTAATTATACAGCCTACATGGTATCTATCAACCATCTCCTCTGCAGATCCAACACCCAAAGGGTAATTTTATTCGCTGCCCACAATTACCACCCCACGGTTGCATAAACAGTAAATACATTAAAAATTCCCCCATTGAGCTGTGATGCAGAAAGCAAGTTTCAGCTTGCACGCCTTCAAAGGATTTACAACAGATTCCTTTTCTCTCTTTAATAATGAATTAATCACAGCACCAATCAGAATATTAGATTAGCCATAATGTCGAGCTAAGGTTCACAAAAACCCACTACATCTGATTTGAACACTTCGATCACAAGTCCTTTATATGTGGGGGGTTGGGGGGAAGAAGTCTTAATTTTAATTATTCTTTGAAGAAAGAATCAATCGCTCTCGAAGTAATAACTCAGTTTTATTTTCTCCACCAAAAGGAAAGCACAGTTAAAATGACTTTTGAAAGCTATTGAGAAGGAAGTTGGGTGGTCTTCAACTCTAGTGCTTGGTAAGAACATTGTGAACAGTGGTATCCATAGGCTGTATATTAGGAACAGTTTTTTTGCAGAGAGAGCAGTGAGGCCTTGGCACCGGTTGCCCTGGGAAGGGGTGGAATCGCCATCCCTGCAGGGGTTCAAGAAGTGTCCAGATGTGGCACTTCAGGACAGGCTTTACTGATAATACTTCGTAGATGGTTGGACTTGATGATTCTGAAGGTCGTTTCCAACCATAATGATTCTATGACTCTATGAAACTGCTACACAAGTTAAAGAGGTGGAAGGTCTGTAAGAGATGTTCTGGAGAAAAACAGTACTTTCTTCTTATTCTAGAACCACTACACCTTAAAATTGCAATAACAGGGGAAAAAAACCCCATATGTATATTAAAAGTATGCCTAACTTTCTAAAATTTCTGTTAAAAAGCATATTGTTTAAAAACACTGGAACACTAGGAACAGATTTTCCTTAACTTTTCCCAGAGTGACGCCACCTTGATCTGCCCGCAAGAGTGGGACGCGGTGAAAAGGACCAGAAAACTAAAGACAGCCACGGAAATCCTCTATGGCCCACTGCAACTGGCTCACTGCTGACTCCAGGGAGGCAAGGTGAGGCAGGCAGCAGACTGGCCAAGCTGGTTCCCAGAGCTGTGCTCTTCCCACCTCAGTGCCAAAGACGGCTCTTCAGGAGCTGAGGGCTGACTCACGGAGCCGATCCTGGAAGGAGGACAAGCCTGTGCTGGAGTCACCTCCCTGACCTGGGACACATGCCCTGGAAGGAGGACAAGGCTGTGCTGGAGTCACCTCCCTGACCTGGGACACATGCCCTGGAAGGAGGACAGGGCTGTGCTGGAGTCACCTCCCCGACTGGTGACACTGAATCAGGGGATGAACGCAGTGCAGACTGACTGGAAGGGCACGTCCTCCCGCCTGTTAGTGGCTTGGAGAGCAATTAAACCTCTGCATGGTTCCGACAGCTTTCTCCTTAAGCCTTTCCTTTTAATAATAGTGTTGGGGATTTTGCTATTAAAAAATAAATAAATGCTGTGCGACTGAGGGAGCCCTTCCTCCTCCCCGAAACGTACGTGAAGAAAGCGGAGAAGAGAGCGACAGCGAGTGGGAAAGGAGCAAAGGGCTGACCCTGGTGCCAGCTGCAGAGATTTTAACTGACAACCAGCCGCGATTTTCTTCCACACAAGCACAAGCTTTGGCAAGGTCACCAGAGGCAATTTCTGCTGTCCTCACCCACCTCCTCCCTCCCTCTGCAAACCTCCCCCGAGCAGAATAAATGAGTGTTCCATTTGGGTAAAGAGAACATGCAAAGTTATCCAGTGAACTAGGACGGATCCCAGACCTCAGGAGAACCAGGAAAGCCACCGGGCATGCCCAGAGAGCCACGCAGGGCCGGCTGTCCCGCCAGCTCCACCTGCCAGTTCCCCAGGGGGTTCTGCAGCAGGACCCCAGCGCAGCTGATGGGGAGAAGGGCCCTTTCCATCATCAGCTTGGGCTCTGAGCTCAGCTGCTGTCATGTATTCACTCTGCATCCTCACCACTGCTTGAGCTGCCCTGGCGCCAGCAATACTTCCAGTCAAGACAGGAACGAGAGTGAGCAACATTTACAAGCCATGCCCAAAACACCAGTTCCAGGTCCAGCTTTCTACTTGATGGCACATAAAGCTCTGCTTGCTCAAGTATTTTTTTTCCTCCCTAATACATAAAGTTTGAACGAGTTCAGTTTACTTCTGTAGTGACAGTATGTGCCATGTTCACAACCATTTGCTGTCTTATTTTCACTAGAGAAAAAACCTCACACCAACCTAACCAAAACCTCTGGAAATCCTGGACTGTTGACCTGCCCCAACACCAGCTACTCGGGAGAGCTACACGTGCTGTTCATAGGAGATGGCAAAGCACTGTCTCTCTGCAGCCACGCTTACAAGTTGTTTCCCACCGAAGCGAGGCAAACGAAGTCACTGTTCCCCTCCAAACTCAGCAGCTCGGCAGCCTCTCGCCCCCCGTCCCAGCACGCGGGCACCAGGCTGAGCTCTCGAGCGAGGGCAGGCACCCTGCCCAGCAGAACAGGGGTTTCTGCCACGACAGACACCAAAACCTGGCAGATTGCTCACAAAAGCCCCTCTGCTCATGGGGACTGCTCTGGTTAAGCTGTAAACAGCTTAAAAGAAGTGCAGCTCCTCATACAGAGGAACCCAATTTTAACCTCGACTCACCAATTCGACTAAGAAAGCAAATGAGAGCAATGCAAAATACATCTGGTAAGGGGCTGACAGGTGCTTTTTCCAGAGAAGCATCATGAGTTCTGCTTGCTTCTTAGGAGTCTTTTCTAGATCATATTACAATGACTACGTTCTGGTAATAAACCAAATTATTCTTCACTACGCTTGAAAAAACTTCATGAAGCTCCCCAAGATCCCTGAACTAGGCAGTGCCTCCTTGCACCAAACAAACAAATGCTTGCAGACCTCACTCATTTTCACCATCACAATTAAGGAAAAAAACCCCAAAACAACAAAATTAAGACAACACTTGCAGAAACCCATCATTTGCAACTGCTTTAGCCTTTTATCTGTTATAAATCTATTTAAATAATCTACATGAAGTGAAGCAGAAGTACCTAAAGTTGTTATTTATGTTTCCTGCTTTGTTAATACGCAGAGCACTTGTTCCGCTGGCTCCTCTCACAGTGCATGCAGATTTCCTACACTAAACACCTGACACAGCCTGCTAGTTCTGATTGCTGTTACTTTTACATAGCACAAGCTAATATGCAATATGAAGTACCCCAAAATGCATTATAGGTGATGCTTTGCCACTACATGAAGCTGCTATAAAAACAAACAAACAAAAGTAAAGTATCGTTCCCCTTCCTTGTTTACATTGTGTGACTGAATTTACCTGCTCATTACCATAGGATCCTGCATTGTTATTAAAAAAGTAAACACCAAAAGGGGTTATACTGTCAACATTTTAAGAAAAATTGGAACAAACTCTCCCCTCTGGTAGAAGACTGCCCTCTCGCCAAACTTGCTCCAACTGTGTTTTATAGCAAAACTTCCATTATTATTACTTGCTATTACTTGTTGCTATTTATGCTTAGCAACCAACAAGATGAAAGGAAAAAAGACATCATTTTTACTGGAGAAAGCCCATCAGCTGTTCTACCATAATTAAAAATATTATTAGCAGCTCATTTCAGCACAAGCAATTTAAACAACAGGAGAAAGCTACTGCAACCTGTCTTTTCACAGACAGGTTACACTTATTTGCATATAATATTGCAAGACTGAACCCAGACACTCCAGCACATCAGGGACAACAAGAAGCTTTCGCCCCCGAAACACACTCCTGTTTTAAATGTGATGGGCAAGACCAAATTAGCACAACTCCACAAACTATACAGTTAGTAGATTTTTTTTAATCTCAGTGAACATATTATTTAGCATTTACCTCCAAAATACAGTTCTTATTTAAGAGGGAAAGCGTTATCATCCCTGTCTTCTAATCTCTGAACTCCCAACTTGCCAAGAAATGAGAATGCTAAAAACACTGAAGTGCTAGTTAATGCAACGTGACTACTGCAAGTCCAGCCCCACCTTTCCTTCAAACAGTCACATCTTGAAGCAATGACTAATGCAAAATTAACACAGAGCAGAAGGTTATTAACAACAACAACAAAAAGAGTACAAAGGTCACACACAAACATATGGGCTTCCTTTAGTGAGACACCGATGCTTTCTGAAGCGTTAGCTGGGAGGGGAAAAGGACCAGAGTGCTTGATTCAGAGCTGTTTTCCTGTGGCGTTTGGTATTTTCCTACTTTCCACACAAATCCCAGTCACATAAACACGATTTCTCGCTGAAGCAGCCTGAGATCGGTGTCAGTATTATTCTCCCGAGACTTCATGTCCCAGCTTTCCCAGCCCTGGAAACGATAGCTGCGTTCAGCAGTCGGTATCCTACCCTCCTCGTGAGCCCACTGCAGCGCGGCTCGGCTACAGCCGAACCTGCTCCATCCGTTCGGCTACAGCCGAACCTGCTCCATCCATCTCCACGGGCAACCTGCCCCCGCCGGCAGCCGGCCCGAGGGCCACCGCGCTCCCCGCAGGGGTCCCAGCCCCGCCGCTGCCCTTCGCCACCGCTCCTTCCCGGGGTTTGATCAGAGAGAGGGGGGACAAACAAAAACCTGCGAGAAGTTCCTGGCTTCGATCGCTGCGCCGGCAGCGCGGGGGCAGAGGATCCTCCGGCAGCTCTCCCGGAGCTGGCTGACGGTGCACGCACAGCTCGAAGTTTAGCGGTCACACAGAGGTTAAAAACCCTCACTCGCTTACACGGCGATGAATCGGGGCACGCAGCGACGGCAGCTGCTCAGAGCCGGGGACACGGGGCAGCCCGGGAGGGAAACACCGCGTCCGGGGCACAGCGCGCTGCGGGCGCGTCCCGACACCGGCGGGGGAGGGCAGGACGTCCCGGCGGCTCCACGGGGAGCGGCGCGGGGCCCGCCGGAGCCCCTGCTGGGAGCACAGGCCCGGCACGCCGACACCCCCGAGCCCCGAAAGTTTCCGCCGCCCGGCCCCGCGACCCCGGCTGTGCGACGCTGCGGCCGCGGCTCGGCACGGAACGGCTCCGCCCGGCCGGCCCTGCCTGCGGCGGCTCGGCTCGGCACAGCTCCCGGCTCCCGCGCGCAGCGCAGCGCGGCGCACAGCCCCGAGCAACCGGCGCCCTTCGGCGCAGCCCCGGGCTGCGCATCCGCCGCGGGCTCGCCCCGCGGCCGCAGAGAGCCGGCGCGCACCGGGGGGAGCGAGAGAGGCGGCCGTACCGGGCCCGGGCTCCGCAACCCCGACCCGCGG